>JAJOOH010002199.1:0-91488 GCA_029582605.1 Solanum gracilifrons | reverse complement strand
AGACCTACATGATTTAGACCTCGAAAGAATAGAATGGTATGATTTAGAAATAAATTCAGATTAAAATAAACTACGAATATTTACAATATTGGACAGAAGCTATGGAAAATATAAAACTATTAGAACAATTAATGGAAAATAATTTATATATGTACCTAAGAACCCAAGATATGTTATATCTAGAATATATCATAAATAATATTAAAGACATATCAAGATTAAGACACTTAGCAAAAGAATATTATAATAAAATCTTTAGCCAAACATAAGATGAATTCCTTACCAACTAAAAATGGAGTCATAAATTTCTCACCTACCACACTACCAACCAAAAATGATATTCTCACCTACCATATTTAACTTTTCTTAATATAAGTATAATAATCTTTTTTTATGAATTTGCCACATAATTTTATATTATTTTATATAATTTAGATGTTAATATTGCATGCATTAATATGTGTGTATGTATATTTGGATTTATGTCTAACTTCTTTATATTATAAAAATATAAAAATCTAATCCTAAGAGAACAAAATGAAATGGAGTCAAATGGTATACTTCCAACAGATTATTGAAGTCAACATACATAATCTTATATTCTCAACAAATGCATACGAAATAAAGCACTAGAAGGCATGGATTAGTCTTTACTTAGGACATAATATCATATTGAAACACATAATCAAGAGGTAGAATACGAGTGCACATTTTAATTAAGATAAGAAGCAGATCAATAGCAAAATAACTAATCTTCATACAAGCCATATGACTTACTACAGTAAGAGAAGAAACCATGCTTGCAGGAAGAAAAAAAAAGAGCAGTAACTAATCACAGACAAAGAATTCAAGTTTGGGATGACAAAAGACAACCAAGAGCTCTTTCACATCTTAAAACCAAAATAGTAGCTAGATACTAGTCAATACAGAGAAAATCTGTTATTGATCTAATGGATCCTAATATATAACAACTAATGCACAATAAAAAATACCTAAACAGCCAAACCCGGGGATATACCTAACATGAAATTAAAATAGAGATGAGCACATCGAGGAGTTGGAACCCAAACAGATAAACCTTTCAAACAATGATCACGACCTATCACAAACATGACAAGAAACAGAAAAGTGAACAAGAATAGATGCTAAACATTTAGGAAGTCTAACATAAAAGAAAACCATAAACAAAGGGGAAGAATGGAGGTATTACCTTCTTAGGATCAGCGTTTGGAACGAACGAGTTGAGACGAGTTTTCGCCACCACTAACGAATTCAAACGCAAGCTTTTGATGGAAAAGAACAGAAAGCGAAGACCAGACCCTAAGACTCGAAATTCTTCAATTATAACTATAGAAATGGAATCTCTTTTGATGAATCTACTACTATGTTTCTTTCTTTCTCGTCTCCCAATTTCCAACCTCTATTTTGTCAACCCCTAACACTGAAATTAACGAGGGATATATGTAGAGGGTAATAGGGTAGATAACGGGGAGATTTCTATTAAGGAAAAGATCATTTCAAAATTTGAAATTAAAATTTTATTTTAGAGATAAGGTCGTCCAGCTCGATTGGGTACAAAATCTCCAACGGATTGAAGAGGAGGTTCGTTCGATCTTGACAAAAGGACAATCTCGCAAGGAGATGCCTCCACCTAGACGATTCTTGAAGTTTCTTCTACGAATGAATAAGGAATAAAGGGAGATGGACAAGAGGTTTGGTGGCTCGCTAGGATGACTCGCGATTTGGGTCGCGTTTTGAGGGTGTCTGCTCGTTAGTTGCTTTGTTCACTAGATTTGCAGCGTTTGGTCGCTACTCTTGGGTCAAGGAAGACGAATGTACTGTATTGTTGTTGTTGTTGTTGTATTGTTGAGGTACTGGGCTTTTATTGAAGTTGGCCTGAGAATATGTTGGTTTGGGCTGCTGATTGTATTTTTATTGGTGTTGGGTAGCTATTGAATTGGAATGGGCTGTTGGAATTTGGGCATAAAAGGCCCAAAATTTCCTTGTAAGAGTTGAAGTTAATGAAAGGAAGGAATGGTCAAAATTGCAATAAAACAATAGCCAAATGGGTTCCAACTATAACCAATCGAACTCCCGAACGTAGCAAAATTGATCAAATTTAGTAAACTCGGCTAATAATAAAATAAGATGAATTAGTATAATTAATGAGTAGCTTCTTAATCTTAACGAAATAAAATAATTAGCTTAACTAATCCAAAAATATAAGCTATAACTAATTTAGTAAAATATTTAACTAAAATATAAAATCTATTGAGATGATTTTTGAATATTTATAAAATATACTAATTATATACATAATTATATAAAAAAAACATATATATTATTTAAAATTATAAAAAAGTGACAACTATTTAAATTAACTTGCAAACTATTTTTTATAAAACTAATTACTTTTAATCTTTTGAAATTGAAGAAGCGTGATGATTAATTTATATTTGGAGGTCCAAAATTGGGTGTCAACAACTATCCCTCGTTTGACTTGGATTGATGGAAGAAATTCGAGGAAAATAAATTGACGAATACAATTTTGACCGACCACATCTTCATCCTTTAGAAAAGATATTTTGGTACGGACTTTAGAAAATATGGTCGGACCCTGGAATCGGGTTTCCTACATATCTCATGCTATATGAGAATTCAGGTCACTTGTAGTTCGATATGCTTGATTTGACGGACTATTATGAAAGAATTCAGAAGCTATCCCGATATCAAATTATTAGGAAATTAGAATGCTCGAGAATAAGGTTTAAAAGAGAATATCGGAGTACAATCGAGTTTTCAACATGGATCCCGTCAACATGTTCCTCAACTTAGGGAATTAGGCTGTTTGTAGTTTGACTCAATTAGTTGAAAAGGAAACTTAGTATGCTAAGATAACCTTTGGCTCTGGAAGAGTGACAAAAAAGTCGAATTATGAAAAAAAAGGCTTGCAACCTCTTAGCCATGAATGTGGTGCACGTCACACCCATAATTAATAACTTACACAGACATAGTTTCCAAAATTCTTGGTGTATCATCACTCAGATTGGAGAGTTGCTTCCCGTTAGAGTCAAGGTTTTTCAGAGGCGAAACTAAAACTGATAAACCCAAAGAACTCACATGTTTGATTGTTGTGGAAGTCGCTCCTCAGCTCGGGACCTAAGATTTTGATACTACTCTTCAGACTATTACTCAGTTCGTTGCTAAGAAAAAGTTTCACGTTGTGCTGCATTATTATTGATGTCGTCTGCACCTGTGGTTTGATTTGAGAATTCATCCTCTTAGATGCTCTCAACAAAGACTAAAATAAACTTGTTAGTAGAAACTATAATTGAAAAAACTGGTAACATCTCTTACGACACTTTTCGGTTATGTTCCTGCACGTTTCTATGGATACATCATTGTCTTGGTGTATTGAAATCACTTTTTCTTTGAAAGATGTCATATAGGTATGTTCAGTATATGTCTGCACACTCAAAGTTAATATTTAGTAGATACAGTACCGCTTTAGCAAGTAAAAAATTAAAGAAAGATCATTCATGTAACAAATGAGTATATCTTTATAGATAGGCATAAAAATCTTTTTCAACTTGATGAGAAAATAAAGAAGTATTGAGAGTAAAATATACTGGATACCAATTTCAAACACCTTATGTCCATTACAACGCATAGTTTGATGAGGATTAGGAGATGTTATTGCTTGTTTTATGCATGGCGTACTCCGGTGATCTCTGCAACGAGTTAGATGGGTTAACAATAATCCAAATGTAACGAGGTAGATGCTCAATAATAGTCCAACTATAACAAGGTGGATGCTCGATTATATTCCAACTATAACGAGGTGAAGGCTCGATAATATTCCAACTATAACAAGGTGGATGCTCGATAATAGTCCAACTGTAACGAGGTGGAGGCTCGATAGTATTCCAATTGTAACAAGGTGGAGGCTCGATAGTATTCTAACTGTAACAAGGTGGAGGCTCGATAGTATTTCAGTTGTAGCAAGGTGGATGCGCAATAATATTCCAACTGTAATGAAGTGGATGCTCGATAATATTCCAACTGTAATGAGGTGGATGCTTGATAATATTCCAACTATAACGAGGTGGATGCTCGATAATATTCCAACTGTAGCGAGGTGGAGGCTCGATAATATTCCAACTATGATGAGGTGGAGGCTCGATAAAATTTCAACTGTAACGAGATGGATTCTCGATAATATTCCAACTGTAACACGGTGGAAGCTCGATAGTATTCCAACTGTAACGAGGTGGATTCTCGATAATATTTAAATTGTAACAAGGTGGAGGTTCGATACTATTCCAACTATAACAAGGTGGATTCTCGATAATATTCCAACTGTAACAAGGTGGATGCTCGTTAATATTCCAAATGTACTGAGGTGTATGCTTGATAATAGTCCAATTGTAACGAGGTGGATTTCTCGATTTCACGGATGGTCCTGACTTTACCAGTACTGTCATCTTGGAAGAATCTATCAGTGCTCCTCTTCAATTTTTGCAAAATATATTTAAAAAAATGCTTCAAAACACTTAAAGAAACATAATGTAATGAAGAGATAAAACGAGAGGAGAAATAGTCTGAGTTATGATAATAAGGCCACGATGGGTGTAAATGGAGTCTTTTGCCATGCTTGACAGCTTTGACATTTCCATTTTTGTGACTTCGTTGTTCCTGCATCCAAAGAAAAATTCTTAGTTTGAAAGAATGATTTGTGTCGGTCTTGCCTCCATACTCCTTCATGTAGTTGGCTTACACACTCATCCTTCCTTTGCAAGATAGTCTTGATTGAATTTGGACCCTCCTCAAAAATTCTGTCTCAGTCTAAAATACAGAAGAACTCTTGTAACTTGCTTTGTTAATCCTTAGGTTACTCGTTCTGGAATTTTGAGGTCCCTTCCCAAAATTCTGTCCCAGTTTTCTTCAATAATCACCAGTATAAGTCTATTAACAAATGACATTTTTGTGGAATTTTGAGGTAGAATACGAGTGCAAATTTTAAATAAGATAAGAAGGTGATCAAAGCAAAATAACTAATCTTCATACCAGCCATAAGACTTATTATAGTAACAGCAAGAAGACATGCTTGCAGGTAGAAAAAAAATAGAGCAGTGACTAATCACATATAGAGAATTCAAGTTTGGGACGACAAAAGACAACCAAGAGCTCTTTCACATTTTAAAACCAAAATAGTAGCTAGATACTAGACAATACAGAAAAAACCTGCTATTTATCTAATGGATCCTAATATATGACAACTAATGCACATTTAAAGGTAATTAACCAGCTAAACCCGAAGATATACTAAATATGAAATTAAAACAGAGATATGCACATCGAGGAATTGGAACTCAAACAGATAAACGTTTGAAACAATGACCACGGCCTATCAAGAACATGAAAAGCAACGGAAAAGCGAACAAGAATAGATGCTAAACATTTAAGAAGTCTAATATAAAATAAAACCATAAACAAAGGGGAAGAATGGAGGTATTACCTTCTTAGGAGAAGCATTTGGGACGAACAAGTTGAGACGAGCTTTCCACCACCACCGGCGGGTTCAAAAGAAAGCTTCCGACGAAAATGAACAAAAAGCGAAGACCAGACCCTAAGATTCAAAATTCATAAATTATAACTATAGAATTAGAAACTCTTTTGATGAATATAATATTGTGTTTCTTTCTTATCGTCTTCCCTTTTTCCAACCTCTATTTTCTCAACCCCTAACACTGAAATTAACAAGGGATATATATAAAGGAAAATAGGGTTGATAACAGGAGGGGGGGGGGATTTCAGGTAAGGAAAAAATGATTTCAAAATTTAAAATTCAAATTTATTTTTAAGAGATAAGATCGGACAGCTCAATTTGGTACAAAATCTCCAACAAATTGAAGAAGAGGTTTGGTCGATCTTGAGAGAAGGACAATCTCGCAAGGAGATGTCTCCACCTAGACGATTCTTGAAGGTTCTTGTACAAATGAATAAGGGATAGAGGGAGATAGATGCGCGATTTGGGTCGCATTTTTTGGGTTTCTGCTCGTTGGTGGCTTTCGTTCATTGGATTTGCAGCGTTTGGTCATTGTTCTTGGGTTGAGGAAGACGAGCTTAATGTATTGTTGTTGTTGTTGCATTGTTGAGGTACTGGGCTTCTATTGGAGTTGGCCTGAGAATATGTTGGCTTAGGCTGCTGATTGTATTTTTATTGGTGTTGGGTAGGTATTGAATTGGAATAGGCTGCTAGAATTTGGGCACAAAAGGTCCAAAATTGCCTTATAAGAGTTGAAGTTAATGAAAGGAAGGAGTGGTAAAAATTGTAATTACACAATAGTCAAATGGGTTGTAGTTATAACCAATCGAACTCCCAAACGTAGCCAAATTGATCAAATTTAGTAACCTCGACTAATAATTAAATAATATGAATTAATGCAATTAATTAATAGCTTCTTAATTTTAACAAAATAAAACAATTAACTTAATTAATCCAAAAATATGAACTATAACTAATTTAGTTAAATATTTAACTAAAATATAAAATCTTTTGAGATTATTTTTGAATATTTATAAAATATACTAATTGTATACATAATTATATAAAACATATATGTTATTTAAAAATTATAAAAAGTGACAAAACTATTTAAAATAATTTGCAAACCATTTATTTCAAAATTTAGTAAAACTAATTACTTTAAATCGTTTGAAATTAAAGAAACTCGATGATTAATTTATATTGTGAAGGTCCAAACTTGGGTGTCAACAATGATTTTATGATCTGTTTCCTACTGACCTACCTGGCCTACACCAAAGCGTGATATTGACTTTCCAATCAAGCTTGCGCCAGGTACTCGGTCTATTTCCATTCTGCCATATCGAATGGATCCTACAGAACACTGCTCAGTGTTCAGCTTCAGTCTCTCTTTGGTCAGGGGTTCTACAGTTGTGAAGAAGAATGATGGAATGATGCACATGTATATTGACTATAGGCAGTTGAATAAGGTAATGGTGAATAAATGTTACCCCATGCCTAGGATTGATGATCTATTTGACCAAATTTAGGGCGATGCATTGTTTTCGAAGATTGATTTGAGGTCTGGTTACCATCAGTTGAGTATTAGGGTAGTGAACATCCTTAAGACCGCATTTAGGACTCGATATGGCCACTATGAGTTCCTAGTGATGTCTTATGGGTTGACTAATTCCCTGCCGCCTTCATGGACTTGATTACATGGGTGTTCATGACGTATCTTGATTTGTTCGTCATTGTGGTCATAGATGATATTCCAATATACTCATATAGCAGGAGTGATCATGAGCAACATTTGAGGATTGTGTTCTAGACTTTGAGAGATCAACGACTTTATGCCAAGTTTTCAAAGTGTGTGTTTGGCTTGAGTTTGTAGTATTCTTGGGGTACGTGGTGTCCATGGATGACATCATGGTAGATCCGGCAAAGATTGAGGCTATTCGTGGTTGGACTAGGCCTACTTCGGCGACTAAGGTTCGGAGCTTCACAGACTACTATAGGCGGTTTGTGGAGGGCTTTTACACTATTGCAATACCTTTGACCTAGTTGACCCAAACTTGATGTTCCTTTTGAGTGGTCTAAGGAGTGTGAGTTGAGCTTTCGAAAGCTCAAGGAGTTGTTGACTACTTCTCTTATATTGACTATTCCAGTTGAGGGTGAGGGCTTCACGGTCTATTGTGACACATCCGATGTTTGTTTGGGTTGTGTATTGATGCAGCAGGGCCAGGTTTTTTCTTATGGATCGAGGCAGCTTAGGCTACATAAGCGTCTTAACCCAATTCTTGACATAAAGTTGGAGGCGGTAGTTTTTGTCCTTAAGATCTAGAGGTACTACCTATATGGAGGTCATTGTGAGATCTACACTGATCACATGAGCCTTTAGTATATCATGAGCCAGAGGATCTTAATTTGAGGACCGTTGCTTGAATGAGCTTCTGAAGGACTATTACCTCTCTATTCTCTACCATCCGGGAAAGGTGAATGCAGTAGCGGATGCCTTAAGTCAAAGGGCAATGAGTGTGGGAAGCCTAGCCTTCCTATCTACGGTGGAACAGCCTTTATCTTTAGGCATTCAATCCTTAGCTAATTAGATGGTTCAGTTGGATGTTTTAGATTCTAGGCGTGTAATAGCCTATGTAGGAGTTGATTCGTCTCTTCGTGATAAAATATGTAGCCATCAGTTTGAAAATGATGCCTTAGTGGCACTTCAAGATCGTGTGTTAGCAGGTGATGCCGATCAGGTTACCTTGAATTTAGATGGGGTTTTGATGTTCTCAGGTCTTATTTCTGTTTCGAGAATTGGGGGTTTGATTAATTTGATACTTCGGGACGCCCCTGATTTTAGATATTCTATCCATCTGAGCACTGTGAAGATGTACCATGACTTGAGGCAGCATAACCAGTGGAGGGGTATGAGGAGAGATATTGCAGGCTATGTATCTCGTTGCCTTAGTTGTCAGCAAGTGAAAGCCGAGCATTTGAGACATCATGGTGAGTTTCAAAGATTACCCATTCCGGAGTTGAAGTAGGATCGCATCACTATGGACTTTATGGAAGGTTTTCCTCGAACTTCTAGAGGTTTTGATAGAATTTGGGTCATCATTGATCGACTGAGCAAGTCAGCACACTTCCTCCATGTTCAATCTTTATTCAATGCCGAGAGATTAACCCCTACCTACATTCGTGAAGTGGTTCATCTTCATGGTGTGCCAGTCTCTATTATATCAAATCGGGGGTGCTCATTTGACTTCTAGCTTTTAGAAGACTCTTTGGGATGAGTTGGGTTCTCGTGTTGACCTTAGCACAGTTTTCCACCCACAAACTGATGGTCACTCAGAGTGTCTATTTAGGTTCTTAAGGACATGTAGCGGGCTTGTGTATTAGAGTTTGGAGGTCATTGGGACTAGTTTTTGCCTTTGGTGGATTTTCGTACAACAATAGCTACCATTCTAGCATTCAGATGGCCTCGTTTGAGGCCTTATATAGTAGTCATTGTCACTCTCCAGTTGGTTAGTTTGAGACTACAGAGCCTAGACTGTGCGGCATAGACTTGATTCATGAGACTTTAGAGCAGGTGAGGGTGATTTAAGATAGGCTTCGTACAACTTAGAGTAGGGACCAAAGTTATGTGGATTGTAGGCGATGACCTTTGAGATTCTCAATTGGTGATAGAGCTTTTCTCCGCGTGTCACCCATGAAGGGCATGATGAGATTTGGGAGGCAGGCAAGCTTAGCCCCAAGTATATAGGGCCTTTCCAGATCCTTCTGACAGTTGGGGAGGTTGCATATAAGTTAGCTTTGCCTCCGATGTTCTCAACTATCCACCCAGTCTTTCCTGTCTCAATGATGCGTTGGTATGTTCCAAATGAGTCTTATGTGCTCCAGTATGATGCAGTAGAGTTGAAAGATCGCTTGACCTTGTGGAGGATCCAATTGTTATTCTTGCCAGAGATGTGCGGCGGTTGCACTCGAGAGCCATTCCTATGGTGAAGGTTTGTTTGAGGTATCATCCAGTTGAGGAGGCTACTTGGGTGACCGATCATGATATATAGGTGCAGTTTCCTGGCTTGTTTGAGCCTTCAAGTACTTTTTGACTCTTACTATCGCAAATGAAAGTCCTTTTAAGTAGTGGATGTTGTAATGACCTTCGGATCATTTCCGTGTTTATCACTCCTTTGTCGTTTAGAGCTTTCTTGTAGCGACCCCAAGTAATTTATGACTTGCTAGGACTGACAGTTCGGTCACCTGGTCTTTCGTTTGGTTTTTATGCGAGTGAACCTTAAACGGTCAATTTTTATCACAAGTTCAAGAATATGACCTTAGAATCAAATTCTGACGCTTTGATCAGCTCCGAAAGGGTCATTTTAGGCTAGCAACATGGTCAGCATGATTCTCGAGGTTTTCAATGTAAGTTGGTGCCATTGGTCGTTTTAATTTTAAAGTTTAAGCCTAAGTTCGACTGTAGTCAACATTCTGAGTAAACACGCGCTCATATGAGAATTTTTCGGTATGGTTAGCTCCAGAATGTCGAGTTTGATCTAGATTGACCCTTCATTCGTGTCCCGAGGCTTTTGTGCTAATTCTGAGCCCCTTTATGGATTTTGACTTAAAATGGCAGTTGGACGTAGGACCCACTTTTTGTCAAGGTAACATCGTACGGAAATTTTGACTGCGTCATTGAGTTTAGTATTTCAAATTTGGTATGGGTTCATATCTCGTTTGCGTACACAGGGCTCCGAATGAGTTCGAAACACCCCGTCGGAGTTTTTAAGTTTCTGAAAAATATGCTCAAATCTGGTGCAACTATAGCTGAAACATCAGCTCATTTTGGAAATTTCAAAACTCCATATCTCTCTCATTTCTTGGCCAAATGAGGTAATTCAAAGTGTGGAAGCTTTGTTTTGATGGTGGCTTCGTTGTAGAATGATCAGAAGTTGTCGGGTACACGCCTTTTGAGGTAAAATCACGATAAACTAGACTGATGTAGCTCTTTTTGAGTTCTTGATTTTGGCTATATTGATTAGGTGATATCTTCCTCATTTTAGCTCGGTTTTGGGTGATTTGAAGTCCCACTTGTCTAGAATTGTTGAGGCTATATTGTGGAGTGTTCAAGGAGTGTTGAACATCCTTTAATTTTTGTATATTCCGAGTTTTACCTACTGCACGCTTTTTTTTAAATTGATTAAAGTGTGATTTATTTGCATGTTGGAATTTCACTACATTTCGAGCCCGAACTGTGTTCCATTTTGGGACACAAGTTCGGGGTACTGTTTTGGGTCTTTTGGTGGAGTCAAATCCAAAAAGTCCTTTTTGGGTCCCACGATTCCCATTTTTGACTCCAAAATTGATTAATCTCTATTTGTTGCCTTTTGGTGTCTAAAGGAACGTAACATTGTGATCCAATATCTGATAGTGTGGCAACGTTCAAAGGCTATTCGAAAAGGAAAAGCTTCGGGAAAGTTATTCAAAGCACGCACGGTTGGCCGAAAGGTAGGCTACGACTTCCTTTTTATCGATATTATGCCTGGATGTTTGATCTCATGTTCACTAGTGTGAATTGGGGGCGGGGAACTACTATTCTTACCTCTCTTCTTTGTACTTGAACCTGCTCTTGAATTGGGAATGATTACTCTATTGAAGTTATCTAGTGCATTGGATGGGGTCTTAATTTGGATCAACACAACTTGTGCCTTTGCACTTAGGTATGAGAGTGTTCATCTTATACTTGACATAAGGGAGGCCTTGTGCTTGTTTGAATGTGGAACCAATGAGGGCTTACATATGAGGTTGTTTAAATGTATTGGTTCCTATGCTCTACCCCTTTGTCAATGTTTCTTGCTTAGCCAAGTATTTATTGCTTTGATGGGTTACAATCCCTTGGTTAATATGTGTGAAGCTTGGTTATATGTAAAATTTGTGCATTCTTGGCATAGTGATGAAATTGGTATTGCTAACGCTAACCCTCATGCCATGAGAATCTTTGTACTGTTTGCTTTCCCTATGGTTTTGCAAGGTATGGATTCGAGGAGGAATCCTTTTCAAGAAGGGGAGAATGATGTAAAATGGATTACATCAAACCTATCAATTCACGAACTTCAATGCTTTTATGGAGTGTTCACAAGGATGGAGGTTGTTTGGCATGTATGGATGCCAAGGAAGGAGTTCCATGCCTTGCATGGGAACATATGCACCTTGAAGGAGCTCCCAGTTGGGCAACACCATGCTTGGATGATAGCTTGGAGCATGGGAGGCCTAACGAAGCGAGGAGGAGCAAGTGAAGAATGTGCTCCATTCGGCGAACTGAAGGACACTTCGGCGACTCGCCAAAAGCCCTTTAGCGAGGGTTCCCAAGATCGCCAACTGGCCAAGGAGCTACAAAGGGCAAAACTGCTCACTAGGCGAGCAGAAGACCATTGGCACATCGCCAAGTTGATTGGGCGATGGTTCCCAGACCACCCAAAGTTCCAGCAGCTTCCCAGCCAAGGGCAAGAACAGAGTTCCTCGCCAAGTTCATTGGGCGCATCGCCAAGCCATTAGGCGAGCCCGACTTGGCTCGCCCATTGGCCCATTTCGGGTCACTTTTGGGGCCCTATGTAATAATGCCTAATACTATAAATAGGCCTTTAGGGTTTCATTTTATAGTTAGATTTGTTTTGTTGAAAATGGTTAAAAACCTAGACTCCTTGTGTGAGTGTTTGAAAGCTTGGTAAAGCTTTTGTTGATTCTTGTTTAGAAACTGGGATTACTTGGGCTATTGATTCCCTTGAGGTCTTCGTAAGAGTTAGGTGCTTCTTGTTGGATTAACGAGGTGAGGTCTTTGGGTTTAATATACCCTTAGGTTGCTCTTTGTTTCCTATTTTTCTGTCTATCTATCTATCTTACTTTCTCGTCTTTCGATTTCCGCATAATATTGTAGTTTCTCCTGTGGGAATTACATCACATCCCATACTAACACCTACACTTCATAGAACCTCTAAATAAACAATAATGCACATCTCACATGATGGGAATAAGCGTTTAACCGACATAGACCACGCAAGCTAGACATGGAATCCGATGTCATATGGCCCCACACCGTAAAGAGGTGTTCCACTTCCCTAAGGTAGAACAATAACATTAGCTTGGATGCACATTGGATCCACTGGCTAATATCCTATGTGGGCACATAGTTATGGGATAGGAAGATGTTCCTTGGAACTCTAACCTAACAGTGGGAGATTTTCCATCTAATCATATCCACTGGGTGCTTAGCCTACATTCCCATAGATTATTTCATTCACAGTACATTAGTGTATTAGGGAGGAATGTCATAGGTCTATCGACCTTTGATACATCATTACCAAGGAAGGAATGCTATATAGCCTATCGATCCATGGTACATTCAAGGATAGCTTTAGAGTCCTTATGAAAAGAATGCCATAAGCCTATCGATTCATGACTCCTCATTACATTCTTATACTCATGAAAGGAATGTCACTAGCCTATCGATTCATGGTACATTCACTCATCAAGAAAGGAATGCCACCAACCTATCGATTCTAGAGTCTTCATTACATTTGACCATTTAAGAAAAGAATGCCTAAAGCGTATCAATTCATAGCCATCAAGTCAAGACACATTTATCACTCTTATATGAAAAGGAATGTCATAGCCTATCGATTCATATTCATCAAGTCAAGACACATTCATTATTCAAGAAAAGGATGCATGAGCCTACCAATTCTAGATTCAACATTCACTATAGAAATCCTTCACATTCCATTCACATGTAAAATATCATGATAATACTTCAATTCATCAAACTATGCCTTCAAGGCCATGATCACAATATACAAGGAAATTAAACACCTCCACCTTTCAAGTGGATCAACATCAGTAACACAATTATACTAAAACAAGTAATTAGGTCAAACTTGCCCTTTCAAGGCTATAATCACAAGTCCTCAACTCCCCAACAATTCACCATTATTAAGCATAGATAGTAATACAATTCAATAATCTACATCAATATAAGCATAAATCCACCATCACCCATTCATAATCAACAACCCATTTCATAAGTCATAATTTAGAACTGAGAAGAATCATGGGTTCATGGAGTAAAATTATCAATTAAACATCAATATAAGCATAATATGACATTAGTAAGCCTTTAAAATCGTTTGTAGAAATAACCCATGAGATTGAGTAAAACCCTTGGTTTTTCATGAACTTTGAAAACTTCTTTGAAATTGACTCTAGGTAAAAACTAACCCTAAATGAAGGATCACCATACAATTAATAATATTCCCCAAGAAATTTAATGAATAAATCCTTGACTCCAAACCCTGGCTTCCACTTCTTCTTCTTCCTTGAGTTAGATAGAGAAATATTGAGAGAGGAAGAACTTTGGGGTTTTGATTTGGGTCTTTTGATTAATGAGGGGAAATAGTGTTTAAAGAGTTAAAACTATATATATATATATATATTTAAAATAACCCCACATCAATACAACTTGAATAAGAATTTACCAAAAACACCCTCATTTAGGCAGCCCCGTCAGTGAGCAAGGTCACTTGTACGGACCGTGGAGGGGGACCACGGCCCGTGGTGGCGCCCGTGGTCCTTAAGGCAGTAGCTCCCTCAACCTTGCTAAACCACCACATGGCCAAGGAATTTTCACGGCAACGTCTATGGGATGTGGTCAAGACCACTAGCTGTGAAGTGGTCTGTGGAACTTAGGCAGTTGCTTGGCCAAGTTGCCTTGCCTACCATGCCACCAAATGACCTTCACGGCCACTTCAAGACCACTGACCGTAAAGTGGTCCGTTGTCATGAGGCAGTGCTTGGCCAAGGTTGGGCAGCCTTGATCTTTGGCTTAGGCCTTTCCTTCTTGCCTTGGCACAAGCTCTTGCAACCCTTAACCAAAATCAAACGGGGTCTTTTAACTACGGAGTCTAACACGTGCCTTGACGTTGCCTCCTAAACCAAAGCTCGGGACAACATTACATCACATCAAACCCCTTACCAAACTCAAACACACACACTTTAGGCTCTGTCTTAACCTATCATTTTCCGAGTCGTTACATTATCCCCCACTTAAGAACATTCGTCCTCGAATGACACTTTAAACACTTGAAGGAGATAACAACTCAAAAGTACCAACCCTACAATCATGAAACATCAATACAATACATAATCATAGGAGGAAACATCAACTCCACATCAATAAGCTCAATGCATATACAAGAAAGTAGAAACTACTTCTACAAGCTCATTATGCACAAAACATTAACATTTCTCATTTTGTTAGAGGAACTTCCTTCTCCAACTCACATCATGCTCATTACAACATCATAAGGTAACTTATGCAGCTCTTTTCAAGATCACATTTAACATGCTCAACAGGTCAACTCATGAAGCATTTAAGCAATTCATTATAGATGCATATAAACATGAGGAACACTATCATGAAACTCATTTTCTCATTTAAACATAGATTTCCATTAAAACATGCATAACATATGGAGACCATGGAAACTCATTTTCACATAAGACTCCAAAACATGCAACAAGCTACTAGGAACTCTTGGCCTTAGGCTTGAATAGGAATAGAATGAAAGAGATAAGGACATCAACACTCAGCACAACCTACTATTCAACATACCATCCCCAACTTAGGAGGAAACCCAACTAAGGATAACATCAACAACAACAATATAATCTCATCACAACAAAAAGGAACTATCACTTACCGGCACCTTCATCCAGATTAGCTCATTTGTCCTTGGTAGCTTAAAGAGCATAGAAACGGCTCTTCTTTGGAATATTAGGATCCGGGCCAACATAAGAAGCTTGTTTGGCCTCCCTTCCCCTAGCCGTAAGAGTAGGACAATTTCTCTATTGATGATCACTTTTGCCAGTTCCATAGCACCCACTAGTACCAGCTAGGCACTTCTCATGATGCCTCTTCCTAGAGGTGGCACAAAGAGGTTTAGAAAATTGAGATCCACCACCTTTCTCCTCATTAGCCGTTGGAGCACTAGAAGAATCTTGGTTAGGAGATCTCTTCTTTAACCTAGATTGACCTTGCTCATCGAACCTACCCTTTTTCAACTCCCTACCCTTCGTCTTAGGTTTGCGTTCCTCAATAGATTGAGCATACACCATAAGTTTAGAAATGTCCATATCATTATAGAGCATCGTCGTACGGCACTCTTCCTCAACAGGTCGGATATACTCGTCACATACCTACTCATCTCATCCCTAGGGTTAGAAACCAAGGATGGATCATACTTAGACAAGAGAGTAAATTTCAAGGAGTACTCTTCCACACTCATGCTATCGTGCTTAAGATTGATGAACTCCTCAACCTTACACTCCCTCTTCTCACGGTGAAAGTACCTACCAAGGAAAGTTCCCTTAAACTCCTTCCATTCTATAGGACCCGCTTCAACTGGCTATTGGTTTTCCATTCAGTAAACCACACTTGGGCAACCTCTTTCAATTGATAGGAAGCAAACTCTGCTTTCTCCCTAGAAGATACCTCCATAGCATTAACTATCTTATAAACTTCAACCATGAATTCTTGGGGATCTTCTCCCACTCTAGACCCAAGAAATATCGAAGGATTCATCGTCACAAAGTCTCTCAATCTTGAGGCCATGGTATTCTCATTAGCATTCACCCTAGACCCACATCTCGTTTATCTTGAGTCATCATGGCTTGAACTAGGGTTAGAAAAGCCGACCTAATCTCCTCATTGGTCATGTCTGGGGTTACCACCGGAACTTGGTCACCTTGGGGAGGAACTCCCTCATTCACCATCTCTTCTTCCACTCTTCTCGGGTTAGCCCTTGTATTCATATCCTATAAACACAAGAGAATGATTAGGAAAAGCACATCTATAAAGCTAAACTCTAAGGCACAACTTCAAGAATATGAAAGAAGTGTAACTTTCTATCATTCTATAGCCTCTCGCTCATAGATGTGTCGCGACTCACACTAATGAACAATATTCTACTAGACGTGGCTTGTGAGACATCAACCCTAAATCCATTCCCCAAACCTTATGCTCTGATACCATGTTTGTCACAACCCGAGAGCACCCCCTCGTCGTAACATGGCGTACTCGACCCCGAAGGGGTCTTATAGAATCCTCATAACATTCATTCATCACATGGGTAATACAAATAGTACAGAATTAAAACTTTTCATTCAAAACCATACGACTCAAAATCATCCATTTAACAATCTTTCAAAAAGACATGGCGGAAGACTAAGTCACATATGGCCATCTTAGACACAATCTCAAACATATTAGGGACACGACCCTTTTACAATAGAAAACCTACTAAATGTATATTACATGAAATAAAGAGAAACTTCTAAACACTTGTGCTTGATCTATGAGGACATACCACCTAATCTTGGAGGAATACCAACCCAAGCACTTCAAACTAGGGAAGCAAATCACTTGTCGAAACCTAAACTTGTAGTAAAACTAAGAGAATATGGGTTAGCACACAAAAATGTACTCAGTATGATAACCATGCAAAAACATGCTTAAACACTGACATTTTGGTTTGAAACCATGCATTATGCCACTTTTTAGAAATATTATGTACAATAGCGTAAGAGACATACAATACAAGTATAATCATCATGCAAGTCATAATACCACCTTTAGACAATATCATCATGCAAACCATTACATTTACCTTAGACCTTCACTTCAAGTAACTCCCATGCTATACCTTGTGCAATATATGGATAGCGTCCCATACCACCATCCACACCAAGGCACCACATTAAGGTCACCAAAAGTGAACTTACCATTCCTTCATTTTTACCTTTAAACAATGTCCACACATAAGATACATAACCTTTCATAAAGCATAACAAGGGAAAATAACTCATAATATAGCCCAAGTATAGCCTGCATATCACATTAAGCATTTAAGAGTCAACATTCTTCAATTATTTCATTTAGAGGACTTTCATACATAGCCATTAAGACTTAGAGAACTCACTATGACTCTATCAAAGCCTACTCGTGCAATGTATATATGACATCCCATACTACCACCTACACTTCATAGAACCTCTCAAGAAACGATAATGAACATCTCACATGATGGGAATAAGCGTTTAACCGACTTAGACCATGCAAGCTAGACATGTAATCCGGTGTCATATTGCCCCACACCGTAAAGAGGTGTTCCACTTGCCTAAGGTATAACAATAACATTAGCTTGGATGCACAGTGGATCCACTTGCTAATATCCTATGTGTGCACACATTTATGGGATAGGAAGATGTTCCTTGGAACTCTAACCTAAAATTGGGAGAGTTTCCATCTAACCATATCCACTCGGTCATTAGCCTACATTCCCATAGATTATTTCATTCACAGTACATTAGTGTATTAGGGAGGAATGCCATAGGCCTATCGACCCTTGATACATCATTACCAAGGAAGGAATGTTATAAGCCTATCGGTCCATGGTACTTTCAAGGATAGATCTAGAGTCCTTATGAAAAGAATGCCATAATCAACAACCCACTTCATAAGTCATAATTTAGAATTGAGAAGAATCATGGGTTCATGGAGTAAAATCATCAATTAAACATCAAAATAATCATAATATGACATTAGTATGCCTTTAAAATCATTTGTAGAAAGAACCCATGAGATTGAGTAAAACCCTTGGTTTTTCATGAACTTTGAAAACTTCTTTGAAATTGACACTAGGGTGAAAACTAACCCTAGATGAAGGATAACCATACCTTTACTAAGATTCCCCAATAAATTTGATGAATAAAACCTTGACTCTAAACCCTAGCTTCCACTTCTTCTTCTTCTTTGAGTTAGAGAGAGAAATATTGAGAGAGGAAGAACTTTGGGGTTTTGATTTGGGTCTTTTGATTAATGAGGCAAAATATGTTTTTAAAGAGTTAAAACTATATTTATATATGATATATATCTATTTAAAATTATCCCACATCAATACAACTCAAATAAGAATTTACCAAAAACACCCTCATTTAGGCAGCCCCGTTAGTGACCAATGTCACTTGACGGACCGTGAAGGGAAACCACGGCCCGTGGTGGCTCCTGTGGTCCCTAGGCAGTAGCTCCCTCGACCTTGCTAAACCTGCACATGGACAAGTAATCTTCACGGCCACTTATACGGGTCATGGTC
The DNA here is from genome assembly GCA_029582605.1 of Solanum gracilifrons. Lineage (NCBI taxonomy): Eukaryota > Viridiplantae > Streptophyta > Magnoliopsida > Solanales > Solanaceae > Solanum > Solanum gracilifrons. Next base: position 72,759 of record JAJOOH010002199.1, on the reverse strand, counting down.
AAGACCACTGGTTGTGAAGTGGTCCGTGGAACTTGGGCAGTAGCTTGGCCAAGTTGCCTTGCCTGCCAAGCCACCAAGTGACCTTCACGGCCACTTCTATGGACCGTGGTCAAGACCACTGACCGTGAAGTGGTCCGTGGTCATGAGGCAGTGCTTGGCCAAGGTTGGGCAGCCTTGGCCTTTGGCTTAGGCCTTTCCCCCTTGGCTTGGCACAAGCCCTAGCAACCCTTAACCAACATTAAAAGGGGTCTTTTAACTACGGAGTCTAACACATGTCTTGACGTTGACTTCTTAACCAAATCTCGGGACAACATTATTCCACATCAAACCCCTTACCAAACTCAAACACACATATTAGGCTCTAGCTTAACGTATCATTTTCCAAGTCGTTATATATTATATCTATTTTCGGTGGCTTTGATAAATTATTTTTCACATTGAGTTAGAAAGATGTAAAAGTAATTGACAGGGATAAATGTGTAATTTACTATTTTAATACATGTATAACTAATACACTCATAACTTATTCCACTTTTTTCCCCACAAAAAATTATATATATATTTCCTCATAAGTTATGTAAGTTAATATATGAATAATTTTTTTTATTTACAAATTAAATATGGTATAAAATTAATAAATGATTAACCACTTTGCCTTTATCCAGTATCCAAATGTCCCGTAATTTCATACCTTTAATTCAATTTTCTCAATTGGCCCTTATTGACACCAGATTTTAGTCTGATATTTTTAAAGTTAATAATTTTATGTATTTTATTTGTTAAATAGTTCAAAATACATGTTTTGAAATTTTAATGCAATTTGTTGATAATTATCCTTATTTCTTAAAATATTAGAATTTTTATCGATTAATTTTGTTTACACTGTTTCAGTCACAATCGGTTGGATATGCTCAAAATATTTGTTTTGTATGACAAAATCACAATTTTTTGTTAAATTGCATATTTTACATGTTATTAGTTATATTCGTTCCATTTGTAAATATTCATTTTATTTGTTACTTTTATTAATATTTATTTTGGTATTTTTGGCATAGTCTAGAAATATAGTTAAATACAAATAAGATTTATATACACATATATTTTATCAACTAGTGGTTATGGCTCACGGTTTTAAGGTAATGATATTTTACTAAAGTGAGTTTTTCAATTTTCTATTTAAACCATATCTTGGTCATTAAGTTATGGTGTGGTGGATAAAATATATTAGGGTTGTTGACACCTAATTTTGACCCTCCCCGATAATAATTAATTTTTGAGTTTCTTAATTTCAAAAACGTTTAGAATAATTAGCTTTATAAAATTCAAATAGTTTCAAGGTTAGTTTAAATAATTTCAGTCGATTTTTATAGTACTTTGAATAATAAATATGTTTCATATAATTATATACGTAATGAGTATATTTTAAGAGTGTTTGAAAATCATATCAAACAAAAAATTGCTTTGCTAAAATAAATATTTTATTAATTTAGTTTTAGTTTGAATTATAGTTTTTGATTTTTGAATTAATTAGTTTAAATGAAAATCGATTAGTTTATAATTAAGTTAGTTATTCTATCTCGTTAAGATTAAAAAGCTCGCAAGTTAATTACGTTAATTTGTCCTATTCAAATTCCAGCTGAACCTTCTAAAATTAATTTGTTTAGCTACCTTTTTAATCTGATAGAGTCAGCCGCCTCTAACGGACACAGATTCATTTTAGTTGCTATTGACTACTTCACCAAGTGGGTGGAAGCAGCTTCGTATAAGTCGGTGACCAAGAAAGTTGTAGGTTTGGAGTACCAGAATCCATCATTATTGATAATGGAACGAATCTCGACAGTCATTTGATGAGAGAGATATGTGAACAATTCAATATTACTCACCGAAACTCAACCGCCTATCATCCCCAAATGAATGGAGCTATAGAAGCCGCCAATAAGAACATAAAGAAGATTTTGAGGAAAATGATTGATAATCGCAGAGGTTGGCATGAGATGTTGCCGTATGCTTTGTTGGGTTACCGAACGACTGTCAAGACATTAGTTGGAGTTACTCCATATTTTCTAGTATATGGAACAGAAGCAATTATACCTCCAGAAGTTTAAATACCTTCATTGAGAATCATCCAAGAAGCTTAATTGAATGATGTTGAATGGGTTCGCAAGCGGATTGACCAGTTAACATTGATGGATGAGAAGAGAATGGTTGCGGTTTGTCATGGTCAACTGTATCGACAGAGAATGATTTGTGCTTTCCACAAGAAAGTAAGAGCCAGGATATTTGAAATTGGTCAGTTGGTTCTCAAATGCATTTTCCCTCATCAGGATGAGTACAAAAGGAAATTTGCACCAAATTGGCAAGGACCCTACATGGTTCGCAAAGTGTTATTTGGAGGTGTCTTGGTCCTGTCGGTGATGGATGACACCGAATGGGCGAAACCGATTAACTCAGATGTTGTCAAGAGATACTGTGTTTGAAGTTTCAGTTTGTATTTTCTTGTCATTTCCTTGTAATCATTCTATTTGTTTGTAATGCTTCGTTTAAAATTGTATCCCTTTTGTAATGAACTATGTCTGACCTGAATTCTCAAAAATGAAATACGTAGGCGGCCTATGTCGGCCTCGGTCACCCCTTTATCCCTTTTTAATGTTTCTTTTGTATTTGAACTACATTCGACCTGAATTCTCAAGAATGAGATACGTAGGCGGCCTATGTCGGCCTCGGTCGATTTCTTTGTAATTTTCCTATTTTTGTTAATCCTTGAGAGGGGGAACTACGTTTGACCTGATTTCTATCTCAACGGGATACGTAGGCGCCACAACGGCTCGGTTATATCTCCCGTAAGATTTCTATTTTTCCTTTACAATAGAAACTGGGACAGAATTTTTGAGGGGGACTCAAAAATTCTCAAGAAGAAGATCTCTCCAACAAAGTCAAGACTGAAGTTACTTTGAGATTTGCAACAGGGACAGAATTTTTTGAGAGGATCTCAAAAATTCTGTGATTTGCTTACCAACAGTTAAATATAAGCCAAGACAGTTAACTGGGACAAAAATTTTGAGGATGGAAAATTTCAACAGGGTTTATTGGTAGTTTAGAGCAACTTTGAAGTACTTCCCAACAAGTAATCAGATAGACCTCGAGACATAAACTACAAAGACGTTCATTAAGCTTGACGTGACATGACACGTGGCAGTGACCTTTTCCAAATGTTTCTTTCTTTAAAATCTATTTTTCCTTACAACTTCTCTTTCGTGTTTAAATTATTTTTGCATAAATATGTTGTTTTATCTATCAAGAAGCGGGAGATCGGAGAAATCAGCCGGAGATAGCAAGACAAGGAGCGGACAACAGAAGAGATCGACACAGATCTGTTCATTTTTTAAACTAACAACTTTTCTGTGGACGCAGTTCTATAAGTTTACCTCAAAATCAGCATATTCCACCATTCAATGAATATGGAGAAGTCAAAAGGGCGAAGAGCTCCCAAAAATTGACAATTTTTCTGTGGATGCAGGAAATATTTTATGCTTCTTATATCAAAGATTTGGGAATATGAATAATATCATTTCATTCAAATTCCCCAACGAGGTGAAGTCCATAATGAATATACGATTATGTTCAGAGATGGGACAAATGAAAACCCCGAGGAAAGACACTTTATTGTTTTCCATCAACTAAAATTACCTGAAAGACGTTCATCTGCATTATATTGTCAGATATGATAATATTCTTTCCCTGAAGGTTATTTATATTGCATTGTCGAATGAGATGATGCCACTATTCTAAGATTTAATCATATCGTATTGTCGATTGAGACGATACCACTACCCGGAGAGTTATTTATATCGTATTGTCGAATGAGATGATACCATTATTCTGAGGGTCATTTTTATTTGTATTGTCTATTAGGAAGATACCGCCACCCAGAAGATCACCTATGTTGTCCGATGAGGCATAATCTTCGTTCGGTACCAGGGATGGCGTCATCAGAGAAAGAAGGCATGCATAGCAGGAGAAGGAAATCCTGCATAGCAAGAGAAGAATCATGCATCGCGGGAACAGATTCATGCATTGAAAGAGAAGATTCATGCATTGCGAGAGAAGATTCATGCATCGCGGGAAGGAATTCATGAATTGCAAGAGAAGATTCATGCATTTCAAGAGAAAATTGATGCATCGCGGGAAAGAAGGTCATGCATCGCAAGAGAAGGAATTCATGCATCACATGAAAAAGATTCATGCATTGCGAGAGAAGATTCATGCATTGCGAAAAGAGTCATGCGTCGCGGGAAAAAGATTCATGCATCGTGAGAAAGATTCACCCATCAAAAGAAGATCAATATCGGTTGCATCATTTTCTTTGCAACAACGACATCAAAAGAAACTATCAACATATTACAACAGTATATTTTATTACTTTGACATCAAAGGAAGAGTACATTGAAGATTATATTGCAAATATGAGACACAATATTTATTTACTTTACGTCAGACTCAATGAAGTTGACGTCAAATGTTCAAGGAGTGAAATTAAGTGTCGGCACTGTGAAAGACACTACCTCCCCCCATTTGAATTGTATTTTATGCTATAAGTTTTATCTCAATCTTTCTCGAGAGCATCCGAGAGGATGAATTCTCAAAACAAACCATAGGTGCGAACGACATTAAAACGGATTCAGCACAACATGGAACTTTTTCTTAGCAGCGAACTGGGACATAGTCCAAAGAGGAGTGCCAAACTCTTAGGACGCGAGCAGAGGAGAGACTCCCACCACAATCAACCCACACCCCTATCAGAAGGCATGTGGGTTATCTTTGGGTTTGTCGGTGTCAATTTCGCATCCAAAATTTTTTGGTCCCTACCGGAAGCAGCTTTCCAATCTGAGAGACAATGCACCAAGAGCTTTGAAAATTATGTCTGTGTAAGTTCTTAATTATGGGTGTGAAGTGCACCACATTCATGGCTAAGAGGTTGCATGCCTCCTTTTCATACTCGGCTTACTTTGTCGCTTTTCCAGAACCAAAGGTTATCTTGCATAATAGATTTTCTTTTCAACTGATTAAGTCGAACTACAAGTAGCCTGATTCCCAGGGCTAGGGATATGTAGGCGGAATCAATGTTGAAAACTCAGTTGTATTCCAACATTCGCTCTTAAATCTTATTCTCAAGCATTCTGGTACCTCCATAATTAGTTAGTAGGATGACTTATGAATTCTTTCAGAATCATGCGTCAAATCAAGCGTATCGAACTACAAGTGGCCTGAATTCTCATATAGCCTGGCATATGTAGGAAACCTATTTTCGGGGTTCGGCCATAATTCCTAAAGTCCGTACCAAAAGCCCTTACTAAGGATGACGATGTGGTCGGTCAAAATTAGGATTTGTCAATTTCATTTTCCTCGAATTTCTTGCATCAATCAAAGTAAAATGAGGTACAGTTGTTGACACCTAATTTTGACCCTCCCCGATAATAATTAATTTTTGAGTTTCTTAATTTTGAAACATTTAGAATAATTAGCTTTATAAAATTCAAATAGTTTCAAGGTTAGTTTAATTAATTTAAGTCAATTTTTATAGTACTTTGAATAATAAATATGTTTCATATAATTATATACGTATGGTTCATCCAAGTTCATCCAAGTTCGTCGGAGTTCTTTTGTGGTTGTGGAAGCTTGCCCTTGTTCGTTCTCGTTTCCAGTCACTGCACAACAAGAGGTAATTCCTACCTTCATCTATGTTTCACTGGTTTGTTCCTTGATTAGACTCTTGTTCTTTTGGAGTTAGTTTTCTTAATTGTTTGCTCACGGGTTTGTTCAACTTAGTTGTTTCTTAAGACTGACAGCTCATCTGTTCATTGTGACTGTATTTTAATGCCGGTTATTCGTATATAAATGTGATAAGAAAAGAGGTTATGGTTTAGGTAGTTTGCTATTGTTTTTCTCTTTATTAGTGCAAATCTTGGCTAATAATACTTGTGTTGCTTGATAAAATGTGTTCAGTTTCTTTCCCTCTTTAATCAAAATATTACTCTTGTCTTGCTCCATTTTTGAGGACTTTTTTGGATTAAAATATGTTGTTGTTTTTAATTCCCCGCATCTCAAGAGTATAGCTAGTATTGTTCTTTGAATATCTTTAAAGCATTTAAGTGACTAAATGGGTCTGTTGGTTCTTATTTTTGCAAGGTTTGTTTTGTTGTCGCCCAGAATAGGCTATTGCGATTTATTATATCTTGAAAATTGCAGCGTGTTTCATCTTCTGCTCACTCCAGATTTGGTTTTGGGATTATGAGATGAGATCAAATTTTGTTTTCTTCATAAGCATGAGTGTGAATAGCATGAGTTCTTAGCTAATGATATTTGCTCTTGATCTGTTATTTTCAAATCAATCATTGGTTGTTTGACTGTCATCTATCTACTGTTTGAGTCATTCATGTGAATCGTCTTGAATCTTGGCTTGTTTTAATCTTTCGATATTACTTGTTCGAGTCTATCCTGATCGTGCTTCATAAGTCGATATTCATAAGTTGCTATGAGTTTATTGTCAATACAACTTTCTCTCTCTAGTATGATACGGAGTTATCTTCGATTCTTTTTTAAAGAATATTCGTTGTTTTTCGTTTGTTTCATTTTGTTTTGCCGGAAGAAAGTGTGTATCTGCTATAGTGGTAGTTCTCCTTATTTGGTTTAATCATCTAGTAACCTAACCAAATGTTTTATTATTTGCAGAGTATAGTTGAAGTTTGTTGTTGATATTATGTACCTTTTAGAAGAGTCAATTTGGTAAAATTGAAGTATTATGGCCTAGGTTGGTTCCTAACAGTTTACTTGTTAATATTTTAGCTGATGCATTATCATTTGGATTGATTCTGTTCATTAGCATGTTGTTAGTTTATTTTTCTTTTGATAAAGAAGTCTTGGCTTTTTACTTTTGATTATCTTCTGTAAATCATTTTTTTGGTTTATCGTTCACTTTTAGAAATATCACTGTTACATTTCTAGTATGACCTATTTGGAGTATTTACTTATGTTTTCCTTTTCGTTTATTTGTGCATCCCGAGTCCTCATGGACTCCAGTTTACTTCACTTACATCTCTAGAGAGCCATAAAAGCTCAAATCCTTTCTCTCCGAGTCAGCCAGCCATTAAATCGACGCACAGGTCTCGGGAGCTGAAAATATATAGTGTAATACAACAATATACATCAGTTGTATATTGTGTATAAATGCAGCAGATATGGTCCCCAAAGGCCCACTCTTAATTTTGGGAGTTGTATTTATTTATTTTGGGCCTAAGCCCTTGTCATTTTATCTATTATTGTCTTATTAGAATTTAGGACAGGTGGCAAGAATTGGGCCAAAGGCCCAAAATGAAATTAGGCCCAAGTGCTTGCACAGGCGGACATAAAAACCAGACTTGGACCCAAGTCTCTCTCTCTTATTTTACTGTGTTTGTTTACTCGTTATTGTCTACTCTTAATCTTTAAAGTTTTAAAAAAAATTCAAATCACCAAAAGACACCTATTTTGAATTAATTACTTAACTAAATTATTCATTTTTTACTCGACATAAAAAAAACAAATAAATAAGTTTACAAAATATTTCACTTAGATAATATTTCAATATTTTCACATTTCCCCTTTTCCGATCCTATTTACAACAATTGTTTAAATCAGATTAAGTCAAATAAATTTAGCCAAATAATTAATTGTCGAATAACCACGTGTTAGCGGGCGTTTCGGGAGCTTTCAAACCCTTCCTGAAATGTTAATAAGAACCCCGAATTCCCTTAATAGTTTTCAATAGATTTACTATTTTGATCTATTTGAAATTGAATAGTTTTCTTGATTTTACTTAAAAATTAAGTGGCGACTCTAAACCAGTCTAATTATATTTTCTTAATAAAACAAGGGTTAGGGTTTAATTTTATCAGATTTTTTATTCACAAAAAAGGTCTTGTTTATTATATTTTTCGGTGAGTTTATCGGAGCTCCACCAGTCTGCCACCACAAACACAGACCAAAAACCCGCTTCCAACCACCGCTGCTAAACCACCTGAAACCGCCAGACAAAAACCTAGTTTCTCTTCACCTCTTCCCTTCGCTGCCACCAGCTCAGACCAGTCCCAACCACCACAAAACTTTAAACCTTCCACCACTTCCAAACACACAAACGAATCCCCAAATCCACTAGAAAATACCACCAGACCCCATCTAAAACCTCCAAACTCAATCCCAAACCCATCTGCAAACCAAATCCCTTGTCTCCTACAAAAAACTCCGATCAATACTCCAACCAAGTCAACATAAACAAAACCTAGAATTTCTAACTAGCTTCTCCCCTTCCCCCTTCTCGATTTTTTCAATTATTTTGTAGGATTTCACATGAACTAGTGAGCCCGAAGCTCCGACTCCAGCTCAGGTGTGGCTCCATCGCCGGCGAAAACGAACCAAATCCAACCATTAAGTAAGTATGGTTATTCTGCTCGCTCTTTTTTGTTCAAATTATTGAGTTTTTAGAATTGTTTCCTAATTAATTTACATTTTTATGGTGATTTGAGCATCTGTTCATCTCTATTATGTTTAGTTTATAGGATGTTGAGTTATTATTTTGATAACTTGTATATCGCTTTCATTGAGTGAGTATTAATCTTCTATTATTTTTATTTTAGTTATTGTTTTGTTTAATGTACATTGTTGTCATTATTTTATTTTTTTTTATTATTATTATTATTATTATTATTATGATTTCCACCTTGGTTGTTCTTTAATGTTTACATTTCTGGATTTTTTTTACTTCAGTTAATTTATATATATCGTTTCAATTTGGTCATATCATTTTAATTAATTTCATGCACTTTTTATAATTTTTTTAATTGGCTATGTTTTCATTTAGATCTTTCTTATTTTTGTTATTGATAGTTATTTTATTATTATTGGTCATATCATTTTAATTAATTTCATGCACTTTTTATAATTTTTTTAATTGGTTATGTTTTCATTTAGATCTTTCTTATTTTTGTTATTGATAGTTATTTTATTATTATTTATTTTATTGTGTGGTTAATATCCATGCCTAGACTAATTTTGTTCACTATTTTGATAACTTTTGTTTGAGCACTTAAGATTTACATTGAATTATATAGATGATTTTTCTTTATTTGTTTATCTATTTTGTTTCTATTATGTTTTCTTTAATAATTTGATTATTCGAGTAATGCTTTCCACCATGATTTGTTACTATAATTTCATCATTTTTGTTATTGATAGTTATTTTATTATTATTGGTCATATCATTTTAATTAATTTCATGCACTTTTTATAATTTTTTTAATTGGCTATGTTTTCATTTAGATCTTTCTTATTTTTGTTATTGATAGTTATTTTATTATTATTTATTTAATTGTGTGGTTAATATCCATGCCTAGACTAATTTTGTTCACTGTTTTGATAACTTTTGTTTGAGCACTTAAGATTTACATTGAATTATATAGATGATTTTTCTTTATTTTTTTATCTATTTTGTTTCTGTTATGTTTTCTTTAATAGTTTGATTATTCCAGTAATGCTTTTCACCATGATTTGTTACTACAATTTCATCATTTTTGAATGCTATTTATGTTTCTTTGTTATATAATCAATGTTAAAAGATATAAAATTGGTCAATGAAAAAATATTTTCATCTTTTTTTGAGTCTTCTCCATTTTAGAAGAAGAAAATTTAGTTTAAGTTTATATATTTTGTATGTTAAAATTGGTCGCTGAATAAATTACCGTCGATTTTCAAGGCCGTTCATGTTAATAAGACGGATTTTTATTTTTAAGTTATTATTTGATTCATTTAATTTTATTCATATTATTTGAGTCTTTATAGGTGCGTAGAGTTGCTTTCCTAGGAATTTACTCGAATGGATTTCAAAATGATTTTTTTTCATTATTGTGTATATTATTGACGTTAGACAAACTTTAGTCCATTTCTTATATTATTGTTTATTTTATCATTTGTGTATATCACATGTTTATTATACTTATATATTGTTTTTATCTCCTTTTCAATTTGAAAAAATGAATTCAGTTGGGACCCACAATTATGGATTTCGAAGGATGCCTAATGCATTATCTTTGAAATTACGTGAACCCTTACCTAGAATCTATTGGTTTCGTATACATTTTCTGTATTGATTAATTAATTGGTTTCCTAGTTTTCCTAAAATTTGGTGGTGACTCCCTTTAAATTAAATACTTTTACCTCTTAAAATTCTTTCACTCTTTAAAATTGATTATTTTTTGTGAGTCACTGTGACGTCGCACCATTAAGGATGTCAATAGAATGACGACTCCGCTGGTGTTATATAAAGGTTCTAACCATTATGAGTTCATTTTTTCAAATTAAGGGGACTATTCCTTTATTGTGCTATTCATTATATCTTGTATATTTTGTTGATTATTTGCATATCGTACTCATTATTTATTCATTATTTGCTTGATTATATATACATGTCATTGTATCATGTCATGATTTCCAAACGGCAAATAGAATGCATTAGGACAAGAGCGGTTACGTGGTTTTCCTCGGTCATTTCTTCAGAAAAACACCATATTTTGTTGCAGAAGTAAACGGGTAGCTGGTTCGTGGTCTTCCAACGCCGTTTATTGTCTTCACCCCATTGTTTGTCCAACTCGAGTCAGTGTCCACTTTCAAATAAAGTATACACTTAGTCACCCACTAGTAAAGCATTCATAGTGCTAGATCAATCTTCATTCAAGTCACAATCTGTTGGAACTACGTTTGACCTGATTCTTGCTTCAACAGGATACGTAGGCACCACAACGTTTTAGTCATGTTCTCCGCAAGTTTTCCATTATATCAAAGCAGAAACTGGGGAAATTTTTTTAAGGTCTCCAAAATTTTCGCTTAGATAATATTTCAATATTTTCATATTTCTCCTTTCCCGGTCCTAATTAAAATAATTGTTCAAATCAGATTAAGTCAAATAAATTTAGCCAAATAATTAATTGCCGGATAACCGCGTGTTAGCGAGAGTTTCGGGTGATTTCAAATCCTTTCCGAAATGCTAATAAGAACCCCGAATCCCCTTAATAGTTTTCAATAGATTTACTGTCTTGATCTATTTGAAAATGAATAGTTTTCTTGATTTTAATTAAAAATTAAGTGGCGACTCTAAACCAGTCTAATTATATTTTCTTAATAAAACAGAATGGTGACTCTACTGGGGATTTAAATGGTTCTAACCTTAAGATTAATTATTTGGCTATGTGTTTAACTGTTTACTTGTTTAAATTATTGTATCTTATATTAATTGTGACATTCATGGCATGGCATACTCCGTCAAACAACACTTATTTTAACGATTATGCGGGCCGCAGTCGTTCGTTAACCAAATTGTTCTCGGGGCACCCTGATGAATGTAGTTGGCTACTGGATAGTCAACGGTCGTTAACTATCCAAGCCCAAGTAGTCCTCTTGCGTCACCTATCCACTATAAACAAAGCCCACTCTTAGTCAAGACTAATGTAGAGCCAAACTAAATCCCGAAATTTAGCGCATTGGCTTAAGATGACCCAACACCCAAGGCGTGTTAGGCCCATTAGAAAGACCACCTTGAGTCCAAAGGGCCCACGGCCCAAACAGATGTCCATACTTACATGTTTGAAGGATGTATGCGTTGTTTGACAAATTGTTGTGTCTTGGGTTTGAGGGGTATCTAATTCTTTGTATGCTTTTGTAGATAGCCAAGCAACACTTGAGTTTCAAAATGGTCACCGAGACGCCAAACCTCCTCTGTGTATGGTGGTACAATCTCAATGCAATCAGAAAAGAGAACTTTCCATTCACTTGGGTCACCTCCCATCGATAATGAATATCAAAGTTTGGCTCAAGTTGAGGTGGTCACTCGATTTTGGGATGATGAGAGGATGGTGTTTCGCTTCAGGATGTCGAAATGACACCAACTGTTGAGGAAATCAAAGATTGTCTAGACAACGTCGAAATGTGCCAGAAAAGGAAAAATCATCCAGATCATCACATTTTGCTACCAGATAAGCCGACCAGCAAAGAACTGAAAAACATGTTGTTACTGGTAAATGCAGACTGGCTGGACACCCCAAGTATTCCGTTTGTGAAATTCTACGAACGATGGGGACACGAGAACTATTACAAGAATTTCCCAAATGAGTTTCTCAGTCGCAGTAGTTGGTGTCAAACTCAAACCTTAGTATTTCTCGTTTGCCTCTTAGGGACAATGGTATTCCCTCAGGACGGAGGGAACGAAATTGATATTGTTATTGTCATGGTAACTCATGCCATCTTTGAGGGTGTTGGTAAAAAGGGACAAGTCAAAAAATACTTCAACCTGGCCCCGATCATTGTGGCTAACATATATCGATCTTTGGGTCAATGCAAAAATGGATTTCCATTTTTTCAAAGATGTAATATATTGCTGCAGTGGTGGATGTCTAAACATCTAGTGAAGACATACGAGACTCAGGAGCAGAAATTGGCCGAACCACAAAAATAAACCCACCTCGACCACTACGAGTTACATTTGAGCATCAATAGATTCAAGATCCACAACACGAGGGAAGCATGGGCTAAAGTCTTCCATGACATAAAAGATGGAAATGTACAATGGATGTTTCAAGATTTCATGTTAGAAAAAATAGTTGTTCAGAGGGATAAGTGTCCTTTCTTAATTCTTCCTGGTATTAGAGGTGTACGACCCTACAACCCTACCAGGGTAATGCGGCAATTCAGCAGAAGGCAAATTCTACCTTTCAAAGGAGACACTAGCCGCTACGTCTTTGACTACAATGGGTGCGATAAGATACCTCATGCCAAGGAAATTCTCGATGAATGGGTCGGGCGGGTCAACCTAAAAGAGAGCATGGTCGAAGACAGATATGAAGCTGTGTATGTTGACAAATACAAAAAATGGTTGCAGGGTGATCTACGTGGTACACTTGACCCGACGCCATGCATGGGCCGACAGATTGAAGATGTCCAAGTAAGGCTCCAAATCCAAGCCTACCACTTTCAGCAGGAATGGGACCGAAGAGAGCAAGAGTTTCAACGTAGGGAGCAAGAATACTTGTGTAGGGAACAAGAAATCCAACATCGAGAATATGAAAGCCAAAGGGCCTTATCCTTTGCCACACAAGAGTTAGCTAACGCAAGAGCCTGCCTGGTACGTTTGGACTCAAACTTGGATGATCAGCTTAACACTCTCCAGGGCGTATCGATGTCTTCCAAAGCTGCATTCGCTGAGTCACATGTGATGATTAGCAAGGTCCTCATTCACAAAAAAGTGGAAAAACCAAGAGGAGGAGCGGGACCTTCAGCCTTTTAGTTATCTTATTCCCCTGCATGGGATTGATGTTATTGTATTTGCAGTTTATCCCTTCCCTAAAATATGTATCCCTTTTGTTATCTTTGTAATGAATCATCTAATTATTTATGAATATTGTTTTGGAGGGTGCAACAATTTGTTTTAAATGACGCAATGCATCCTTCAAATTGGTAGGCCTACCCTTAGCACAAAAGGGTCACATGCATGTTTAGGACGTGATATTTGTCTATTTACTTGTGTGCTTTAACTATTTATGTGATATGTTGCTTTGAATGAGGACATTTTTAGCCCACTCCTTTTCGAAAATTTTCCGAAATCTCCACAATTCTAAATACAAAGGCACTACCAAAATGTTCGACCAAAATTTCCTGAGTCTTGTGTTTCTCAGCCAAAAAATAAAATTCTACTACCAAATCCTAAGACATTACTCCATCATCTCAGGAAAACTAAAATCGCAGCTAAGGTGGAAAAAGGCAAGAGTATCTACATAGAGTTAACCGAGGAGGATTTGAAGATGGAATTCCAGCGGCTCAGACGGGAGATCCAAGAAACCAGATAAAGGAGAATAGAAGTGGAGATCGCCACCGCGGTCGCACGAGCCGCAAATACGGCACTGGACAAGGAGTTGGTAGCTAAGATGGCAAGACATGCTATCGTGAATGAAGAGACAGCCGCTATGCGGAAGGGAGACGATTTCTTCAAAGATAGTATAGCCATGAGACTTCAGAGGCTACGCGAGGAATACCCTTTCTTGGATAACGCAGTCCCTGTCCCCAAACACACTGAATCGGAAGCTGTTGAAGAAGAACCTGAGGAGGAAATTGTCTATAGGCCTACTCTCCAGGGATGGTGGAAAGAAGGGAATGAGAAAATCACCCTCGAAGCATATGAGTTTACCCCCCGAGAGTAATGCGACAATCGGAAGAAGAATGGATTGGATGGAGGCACATTTTAACTTTTAGGAGCTTTATTGTTTGTTTTTCATTTTCCTTGTAATCGCCAGAAATGAATGAATGAAAATGAGAATTTTCTTTTGTATTCGAACTACGTAGGGCCTGAATTCTCCTTGCGAGATACGTAGGCAGCCTTTCAAGGCCCGGCCCCTATCATTTTAAAAAAATTCTTTTCCCCTTCATTCTACAAAGAAATGTTGAATTCACATCAACAGATGCCGAGAGATGCAGCGAGAAGACCTTAGCTCAACGCAATTTAACCTTTCTGAGTCACCAGCCTCAAAATAAAATGAGCAAATTCCTGCGTGTTCGAAAAATCAATCCCCATTATTTGTGGGTTAACATGTCCTCAAACAAAGCAACTATTATGTGTTCATATGCTTTCTATGTGATATTTTGCATTACTTGCCTTGAATTAAAAGTAACAGATTTGCCTTTGAGTTGTTTTCCTCTACAGGTAGTTAGAACTGATATGTGTTCATAAGCTGGCTGAACACCCCTATTTACAAGATCAAAAGGGCCTACAGATTCCTTCCCCAGTCAAAGTTCTCAGAAAGGCAAGTCAACAATGGGCGATGACAATGAAGAGATTGGCCTTACCGATGTTGTCGTGGCTCAGCCCGTCATTGCTGATCAGAACTAACTAATTATGCAGTTGATGCAGCAGATCACCGAGATGAGGGCAGAGAAGGCAAGATCTGCCTAATCCGGTTTTTGCTTTCAACGCTCCAGCAGACGGAAGGCCTCCACTTCACTTTCCTCCTTTGAACGCAGAACAAGCTCAAAATCCACCCTCCAGTCTTGCTCAGAATCCCTCAATTATCGACTAACCACCGAAAATCCCCATTATGCCTTTGCCTCTTATCAGACACCACCCCCTCCTCAAAATACCAACCTTCAAGTGCCACTTCCTCCCCAAAATGCCAACCTCCAAACTGGTCCACCCCCTCAAAACCAAAATGTTAACAACCCACAAACTTCCCTCCGTCACCAAAATCAACATACCAACCCCCAGACTTTCCCTCAAAACTACCAAGCCACTCAAAATGCCCAAAGTCCCTCCAGTGCTCCACCTTTACCTCAGAAAGCCACTTTCCAAATCTCGATCCCCAATGAGCATGACGCCAATGGTTTTGAGCTCGACCACTATGAGGAGTGAGAGAGAGAGTGGAGGTCAAAAGAAGAGGTTGTCAAGCTGGATATGAAGGAAGAGATCTGAAAGGCCATGAAATAGTTGTAGGGTATTCGTGAAGTCGCTGGTTTAAGTTATGAGGATTTATGCATTCATCCAAATTTGGACCTCCCGAAAGGGTTCAAGGTGCCAAAATTTGACGTTTTTGGAGGAATGGAGAACCCCTTAGCACACCTGAGGGCCTACTGTGATCAGCTCATGGGAGTTGGAAGAGATGAAGCTTTACTAATACGGTTTTTTAGCAAGTTTGAGTGGAGAGGCTCTGGAATGGTTTACATCTCATGAAACAAGACAGTGGCCTAGCTAGAATGCTCTGGCTAAGGACTTTATCGAACAATTTGCCTACAATGTGGAGATCGTTCTTGATCGCTATTCCTTGGAAAAAATGAAGCAGAAATCAAATGAAAGTTATAGAGAATCTGCATATAGATGGAAAAATGAGGCAGCTAGAGTTCGGCCTCCTATGTCTGAGAAGGAAATTGTTGAAGTATTGGTGCGGGTTCAAGAGCCCGAATATTATGATAGAATTATGTTGCTCGTTGGAGCAAAGTTTGCTGAGATAGTCAAAGTAGGTGAAACTATCGAAGATGGATTAAGAACTAGGAAGATTGCCCGTGTTGTTGCCTCACCCAGATCCTCGGGTTTGTTGAAGAAGAAAAGAGAAGATGTGTCTTCTATCTCTTATGAAGGGAAGAAGACCCCAAGGAAATCCTCATCATACCTAGGTCGTTCTCGACCTTCACAGAGTTCGTACCGAGCTTGTTATGCGCAGACTGATTACCAAAATACCCTTCCCCCAGTTATCAAAATACCTCTCCTCCCAGTTATCAAAATACTCCCTCTCCTAATTACCAAACTCCCCCTCCTATCTACCAAATTCCCCATCCAGTATACTAGAGTCCATCTCATTACTACCGAAATACCACCCCCAACTGTGCCAACGTTCAAAAAAATTACCAAACTCCTCCCCCAACGTACCAAACCCCAACTCCACTTTACCAAAATACCCCCTCGAACTACCAAGCTCCACAGCCAAATTACTAAACTAACTCATATCCCAGATATCAATCCCCCATCCAAACACTCCAAATTATCGTCAAATGCCTCCCCCTCAGCAAGACAATTACGATCCCCTCCCCCGTCCTAGATTTGAGAAGAAGCCTGCTAGAAATTTCATTCCGCTCATCAAAAGCCGAACAAAGCTATTCGAGCGATTAACTGCGGCAAGATATATTCACCCAGTGGGGCCCAAGTTGATTGACACTAGCTCAAAGTTTTACAGACCTGACTAGAGGTGCGCATATCACTCCAACGGTGTTGGACATGATACCGAGGACTGTATCAACCTGAAGCATAAAATCCAAGACCTGATCGACCAGAACGTGGTCTCTCTCCAGACAGTCGCGCCCAATGTCAATAGTAATCCTTTGCCAAATTATGGAGGCGTCACTATCAATATGATAGAGACAGATGATGATTGGTGCGTGACAAAGGCAATAGTTCTGATTGCTCCTGATGAACTGGAAAGGGTTGTAGCTTCGTTGAGCATTAGAGAGAAGAAGGAGTTTGTGATTCTAACACCCGAGAAGGTTGTTGCCTTGGTGCCACGAGAAACTCTTGCCCGACCAAAGTTTGTGATTGAAATGGTTGTTACCCAAGGTATGACCAGATCCGGCAGGTGCTACACGCCAAAAGAGTTATCCCAGGGAGTGCAGAAGAAAGATCAGTCTAAAAGGACAATTAGTGAAGCTTAAGTTGAGGAGTTCTCGAGAAAGATGCAACCAAAAGATTACTCGATCGTGAAGCATCTGGAGAAAACACCAGCTCAAATTTTTGTGTGGGTCCTGTTGATGAGTTCACAACCGCATAGGCAAGCTTTGATGAAAGCTTTGGATGACACTTATGTACCAGTGGGTATTAACAGTGACAATCTGGCAGCCATGATAAACTAAGTTGTTCGATGATACCGAATCAGTTTTTGTGACGAAGAGCAGCCCTTTGAAGGAAAGATGCACAACAAAGCTATGCACTTCACCATTATGTGTCGAGAAAAGATAATAAATTGCGTCTTGATCGATGACGGATCTGGTCTTAATATTTGCCCATTTTTTACTTTGAGGCTACTGAAATTCGACTTGGGAAAGCTTTACCAGAACCAAGTCAATGTGAGGGCTTTTGATAGAGTGTAAAGAGACACATTGGGTGCGGTAAACTTGGATATTCGGGTGTGTCCTGTGGAATTTAACGTGGAGTTCCAGGTGTTGGATATCAACACCAGTTACAATTTGCTTCTAGGAAGACCGTTTATCCACATGGCTGGGGTTGTGCCTTCTACCCTTCACCAACTAATGAAACTTGTTTGGAAGGACCATGAATTGGTCATTTATGGTGAAGGGATCCATTCCATTGGGTAAGCACCGATCGTTGATGAAGTCTCCCAAGGTTGCAATTTTCACACGGTGGAGCTGGTGAATGCCACCGGTGATGATTTGGTTCCGCAACCTCCTATGCCCGCCGTGTACTAGATGATTGTTATTGTCGTGTTCCAGAATGATTTTGAACCAGGTTTCAGATTGGGGAAGCACTTTCAAGGAATTGTCGAGCCTATCCAAATTTCCGCCAAAGGTGCAAAGTTTCATTTGGGGTATGTCCCCACAGATGATGAAGCAGAGATGAAGAACAAGAGTGTTGATCAAGCATTAGCCAGGCCAATTCCTCATCTGTACCAATCATTCCCAGTGCGAGAAAATGTCAATGATGATGGTCTCCGGGAAGGAATATGGGGCCTTTATGAAGAGATTGATGCGGTTATCGAGGAAGAGGCTGGGACATCAGGCATCCGTGATGCAGAACCTGAGGAGCAATTGCAAAGTTGGACCTCCACACCACTCCTGATTTCCCATGCAAGTTGGTAGAAAATTCATGTGTTTGTGTTTGTTTTTTAAAATCGGTGGTAGTTCGGAAGAGGCCTGAGACCCACCTTTTATGCAGTTTTTACGTGTTTGAAGTTTTTAAATTCCCTTGTGATGTTTAAAAAGGCGAAATGGCCCTTAGCCATGGCCAAAGTTTGTTCTTGCTTTTCAATTCAAATGAAAGCCTCTTTTATCGAAATTTGTTTACTTATCTGTTTACATTTTACTTTCCTAATTTTGTTTGTTTATGATTTCAGTAATATTAATTTAAAACCTGTCAATGTCATGTCGTGTCATGAGCCGAACAAACGAAATGAGGTAGGTGATGATGAACGCGAGGTGTATGAAGATGAAAATGAGGTACCTGAACATGTTGCTGAAGAATTTTGACAATTTAAGAATCAACACAAGCCGAATTTGGAAAAGACTGAGACTGTGAATCTCGGAGATGAAGAGTGTGTCAAAGAAGTAAGAATCAGTGTCCATCTGACTGAAGCTCAAAGAAGGGACCTGGTTCGTTTGCTGAGAGAATACATCGACGTATTTACATGGTCTTATAAAGATATCCCAGGGGTAAGTACGAACATGGTGTCTCATAAACTGCCGACCAATCCAGATTTTGCTCCTGTGAAGCAGAAAACTCAGAAATTCAAGCCAGAGTTAAGTTTGAAGATTAAAGAGGAGATTACAAAGCATATTGAGTCCCAAGTGGTGAAAGTGACGCAATATCTGACTTGGTAAGCCAACGTTGTTCCGGTTGCCAAGAAAGACGGAAAGATCAGAATTGGCGTTGACTACAGAGATCTCAACAAAGCAAGCCCAAAAGATAATTTTTCATTACCAAACATCCACATTCTCATTGATAACTATACTAAGCATGAGATGCAATCATTTGTGGATTGTTATGTGGGTTACCACCAGATCCTGATGGATGAAGAGGATGTAGAAAAGACAGCTTTCATTACGCCTTGGGGTGAATATCATTATCAGGTGATGTCGTTTGGCCGAAAAAATGTTGATGCTACTTACATGAGGGCTATGACGACCATCTTTCACGATATGATTCACAAGGAGATCGAGGTGTATGTAGATGATGTCATAATCAAGTGCCGCGAGAGTTCAGATCACTTAAATCACTTGAGAAAATTCTTTAATCGTCTACGCCGATACAATTTGAAGTTAAATCCCACCAAACGTGCCTTTGGAGTGCCAGCTGGCAAGTTATTGGGGTTTATAGTCAGTAGAAGGGGCATTGAGCTTGATCCTTCCAAGATCAAGGCTATCCAGGAATTACCTCCGACGACGACCAAGAAAGAGGTAATGAGTTTTCTAGGAAGGTTGAACTACATCAGTCGATTTATAGCTCAGTCCACCGTGGTGTGTGAGCCAATCTTCAAGTTGTTGAAAAAAGATGTCTTGACCAAGTGGACCGAAGAATGTCAAACTGTTTTTGATGCCATCAAGAACTATTTGTCCAATCCGCCGATGTTGGTTCCTCCACGAGAAGGAAGTCCACTATAACTGTATTTGTCTGTCTCGGATAACGCATTTGGATGCGTGCTTAGTCAACATGATGAGACTGGGAAGAAGGAGCGAGCTATTTATTACTTGAGCAAGAAATTCACACTCATAAGGCGATAAAAGCACAAGCCTTGGCTGATCATCCTGCATAGAATTCAGTTGATGAGGAGTACCAACCGCTTAAGACTTATTTTCCCGACGAGGAAGTTTCATTTGTGGGTGAAGATATTTCTGAAGCATACCCTGATTGGAGAGTATTCTTTGATGGAGCGAAAAACCACCAAGGGAAGGGCATTAGAACGGTCTTAGTATCAGAATCCGGTTAACACTATCCTATGGCAGTTAAATTCCGATTTAATTGCACGAACAATAAGGCAGGATACGAAGCTTGTATCCTTGGTTTGAAGATGGTCATCGACATGAATGTTCATGAGCTTCTAGTTATTGGAGATTCAGATTTGTTGATTCATCAGGTTCAAGGAGAATAGGCCGTGAAGAACCCGAAGATCACACCGTATGTACAGTATGTACAGAAGTTGTGCAAAAGATTTCGCAAGATTGAGTTCAGGCACTCCCAGGAGACAGAATGAGTTGGCCGATGCTCTTGCCACCATTGCCTCAATGATTAAACATTTGAATACAAGTTATATTGATCCAGCGGATATAGAGGTAAAAGAGCAGAATGTTCATTGTTCACACGTCGAAGCGAAACCAAACGGTTTGTCTTGGTATTCTGACATCAAGAAGTATTTAGAGACCAGGACTTATCCTGAGAATGCAACGTTCAACCAGAAGAAGTCGATACGCCGTATGGCCCTCAATTTTTTTGCAAGTGGGGAAATCGTTTATAGGAGGACTCCAGATTTAGGTCTCCTCAGATGTGTTGATGCTAGCCAAGCTGCGAAGCTTTTGGAACAGATACATGTTGGAGTTTAGGTACTCACATGAATGGACTCACTTTGGCTAGGAAAATCCTTTAGACCGGTTATTTTTGGATGACTATGGAACACGACTGTTGCAAGTTTGTGCATAAATGTCATAAATGTCAGGTGCATGGTGATTTGATTTGAGTCCCGCCTCTGAACTCAATGTTATGAGTTCATCTTGGCCGTTTGTAGCTTAGGGCATGGATGTCATTGGTGCAATAGAGCCAGCCGCCTCTAACGGATACAGATTCATTTTAGTTGATATTGACTACTTCACCAAGTGGATGGAAGCAGCTTCGTATAAGTCGGTGACCAAGAAAGTTGTAGCTGATTTTGTTCGCAACAACCTGATATGTAAGTTTGGAGTACCAAAATCCATCATTACTAATAATGGAGCAAATCTCAGCAGTCATTTGATGAGAGAGATATGTGAACAATTCAAGATTACTCACCGGAACTCAACCGCCTATCGTCCCCAAATGAACGGAGTTGTAGAAGCCGCCAATAAGAACATAAAGAAGATTTTGAGGAAAATGATTGATAATCGCAGAGGTTGGCATGAGATGCTGCTGTATGGTTTGTTGGGTTACCGAACGACTGTCAGGACATCAGTTGGAGCTACTCCATATTTGCAAGTATATGGAATATAAGCTATTATACCTGCAAAAGTTGAAATACCTTCATTGAGAATCATCCAAGAAGCTGAATTGAATGATGTTGAATGGGTTCGCAAGTGGATTGACCAGTTAACATTGATTGATGAGAAGAGAATGGTTGCGGTTTGTCATGGTCAGCTGTATCGATAGAGAATGATTCGTGCTTTCCACAAGAAAGTAAGAGCCAGGATATTTGAAATTGGTCAGTCGGTTCTCAAACGCATTTTCCCTCATCAGGATGAGTACAAAAGGAAATTTGCACCAAATTGGCAAGAATCCTACATGGTTCGCAAAGTGTTATCTGGAGGTGCCTTGGTCCTGTCGGTGATGGATGGCACCAAATGGCCAAAACCGATTAACTCATATGCTGTCAAGAGATACTATGTGTGAAGTTTCAGTTTGTAATTTTCTTTGTCAATAATTAATTTTTGATTTTCTTAATTTCGAAACATTTAGAATAATTCACCTTATAAAATTCAAATAGTTTCAAGGTTAGTTTAAATAATTTCAATCGATTTTTATAGTACTTTGAATAATAAATATGTTTCATATAATTATATAGGTAATGAGTATATTTTAAGAGTGTTTGAAAATCATATCAAAAAAGTTTTTGCTTTGCTAAAATAAATATTTTATTAATTTAGTTTTAGTTTGAATTATAGTTTTTTATTTTTTAATTAATTAGTTTATATGAAAATCTATTAGTTTATAATTAATTAATTATTCTATCTCGTTAAGATTAAAAATCTCACAAGTTAATTACGTTAATTTGTCCTATTTGAATTCCAGCCGAACCTTCTAAAATTAATTCGTTTGGCTACCTTTTTAATCCGATCAGCTAAATTATTAATTAGTTCTTATTACAACTTTAGTCAAATCTAACCTTTTATTCAAATCCACCTTAAAAGACCAAAATGGGCCAATTCAGCTGACTCCCAGTGCAAATGCACAGCCCATTTGTCCATTTCATATCCAATTCATTATTCCTCAAACTTTCAGCAAGACCCATTTTCGTTTCTTAGTTTTTTCCAACCCACTCCGAACAGACCCAACCGATTAAATCCCCGACCCGGCCCATATTTTCATTCCTCAAAAAAGACCCAGCAACAATACAATAGGACAGCAACTCCAACGTTCCTAAACAGCAAACCCAGGCGGCTTGAAGACAAAAACAAACAGTGTCAGTTCCGTCACTAATTCCAACATCAATTCCAATCGATTCCTCACAGCGTGAACCATGCAAAAGTCATGGAAATCTTCATAACATGAGTGAGACGCATACCGATACTATGCTGTGAAATTTTTGTCTTCTTGCTCATGTCCCTTTCAATTCGTACTAACAAAGCAACAAAGTAGGCACGCGGCAGTCCCTATTTCCTCTTCCGGAATGGGACGAAACTTCAGAAAAAAAGGAGTTACCATTTAATGGTGAAAGTTTTTTTCTTTGAAGTTTTGAATTTATTGTCTTTTGTTCTTATCCGTTTTGGACCCTTTTTTTCCCTAATCGAAAACCCTAATTTCCCCATATACATAACAACTTTTGTTCATTTGTGGGGGTGGGGATTTTTTTTTTGAGAAAAGTGGAGAGATTTTTTCTAGTTGTAAAATTTTGTGTTAGAGAAAATAGTTAGAGGGAAAATACATTATTATTAGCAAGCATTTGAGAGGAAGAAATACACTCAAACCAAAGGTCCTTTAAACTGCAGAGAGATCAAAAATGAGATTTCGTTCCATATTTTCTCTCGCCTGCTTCTGTTTTTGGTTCATCCAAGTTCGTCAGAATTCTTTTGTGGTTGTGGAAGCTCGCGCTTGTTCGTTCTCGTTTCCAGTCGCTGCACAACAACAGGTAATTCCTACCTTCATCTATGTTTCACTGGTTTGTTCCTTGATTAGACTCTTGTTCTTTTGGGGTTAGTTTTCTTAATTGTTTACTCACGGGGTTGTTTAGGTTTGTTCGACTTAGTTGTTTCTTAAGACTGACAGCTCATCTGTTCGTTGTGACTGTATTTTAATGTCGGTTATTCGTATATAAATGTGATAAGAAAAGAGGTTATGGTTTAGGTAGTTTGCTGTTGTTTTTCTCTTTATTAGTGCAAATCTTGGATAATAATACTTGTCTTGCTTGATAAAATGTGTTCAGTTTCTTTCCCTCTTTAATCAAAATATTGCTCTTGTCTTGCTCCATTTTTGAGGACTTATTTGGATTAAAATATGTTGTTGTTCTTAATTCCCCGCATCTCAAGAAGGTTCATTTGAGTATACTAGTATTGTTCTCTGAATATCTTTAACGCATTTAAGTGACTAAATGGGTCTGTTGGTTCTTATTTTTGAAAGGTTTGTTTTGTTGTCACCCGGAATAGTCCATTACGATTTATTATATCTTGAAAATTGCAGCGTGTTTCATCTTCTGCTCACTCGAGATTTGGTTTTGAGATTATGAGATGAGATCAAATTTTGTTTTCTTCATAAGCATGACTGTGAATAGCATGAGTTCTTAGCTAATGATATTTGCTCTTGATCTGCTATTTTCAAATGAATCATTGGTTGTTTGATTGTCATCTATCTACTGTTTGAGTCATTCATGTGAATCGTCTTGAATCTTGGCTTGTTTTAATCTTTCGATATTACTTGTTCGAGTCTATCCTGATCATGCTTCATAAGTCAATATCCATAAGTTGCTATGAGTTTATTGTCAATACAACATTTTCTCTCTAGTGTGATATGGAGTTATCTTCGATTCGTTTTTAAAGAATATTCGTTGTTTTCCGTTTGTTTCATTTTATTTTGCCGGAAGAAAGTGTGTATTTGCTATAGTGGTAATTCTCCTTATTTGGTTTAATCATGTAGTAGGCTAACCAAATGTTTTATTATTTTTAGAGTTTAGTTGAAGTTTGTTGTTGATACTATGTACCTTTTAGAAGAGTCAATTTGTTAGTTTATTTTTCTTTTGATAAAGAAGTCTTGGCTTTTTATTTTTGATTATCTTCTGTAAATCATTTTTTTGGTTTACCGTTCACTTTTAGAATTATCACTGTTACATTTCAATTATGACCTATTTGGAGTATTTACTTATGATTTCCTTTTCATTTATTTGTGCATGTGAAATCTGCCCGAGTCCTCTTGGACTCCAATTTACTTCACTTACATCTCGAGAGAGCCATAAAAGCTCAAATCATTTCTCTCCGAGTCAGCCAGCCATTAAAATTGACGCACAGGTCCCGCGAGCTGAAAATATATAGTGTAATACAACAATATACATCAGTTGTATATTGTGTATAGATGCACCAGATATGGTCCCCAAAGGCCCACTCTTAATTTTGGAAGTTGTATTTTGTTATTTTGAGCCTAAGCCCTTGTCATTTTTATCTATTATTGTCTTATTAGAATTTAGGACAGGTGGCAAGAATTGGGCCAAAGGCCCAAAATGAAATTAGGCCCAAGTGCTAGCCCAGGCGGACAGAAAAACCAGACTTGGGCCCAAGTCTCTCTCTCTTATTTTACTGTGTTTGTTTACTCGTTATTGTCTGCTCTTAATCTTTAAGGTTTAAAAAAAAAATTCAAATCTCCAAAAGACACTCATTTTGAATTAATTACTTAACTAAATTATTCATCTTTTACTCGACTTAAAAAAAAAAAAACAAATAAATAAGTTTACAAAATATTTCGCTTAGATAATATTTCAATATTTTCATATTTCCCCTTTCCCGGTCCTAATTATAATATTGTTCAAATCAGATTAAGTCAAATAAATTTACCCAAATAATTAATTATAGGATAACCGCGTGTTAGCGGGCGTTTCGAAATGCTAATAAGAACCCCGAATTCCCTTAATAGTTTTCAATAGATTTACTGTTTTGATATATTTGAAAATGAATAGTTTTCTTGATTTTACTTAAAAGTTAAGTGGCGACTGTAAACCAGTCTAATTATATTTTCTTAATAAAACAAGGGTTAGGGTTTAATTTTATCAGATTTTTTATTCACAAAAAAATCTTGTTTATTATGTTTTTCAGTGAGTTTATCGGAGCTCCACCAGTCTGCCACCACAAACACAGACCCCCAAAACCCCCTTCATTTTTTTGTCCTTTTTAAACGTTCAACCACCGCTGCTAAACCACCTAAAACCGCCAGGCAACAACCTAGTTTCTCTTCACCTCTTCCCCTCGCTACCACCAGCTCCGACCAGTCCCATCCACCACAAAACTTTAAACCTTCCGCCTCTTCCAAGCACACAAACGACTCCCCAAATCCACCAGAAAATACCACCAAACCCATCTCAAACCTCCAAACTCAATCCCAAACCCATCTGCAAACCAGATCCCTTGTCTCCTACAAAAAACTCCGATCAAAACCTCAACCAAGTCAACATAAACAAAACCTAGAATTTCTAACTAGTTTCTCTCCTTCCCCATTCTCGATTTTTTCACTTATTTTGTAGGATTTCACATGAACTGGTGAACTCGAAGCTCCGACTCCAGCTCAGGCGTGGCTCCATTGCCGGCGGAGACGAACCAAATCCAACCATTAAGTAAGTATAGTTATTCTGCTCGCTCTTTTTTGTTCAAATTATTGGGTTTTTAGAATTGTTTCCTAATTAATTTACATTTTTATGGTGATTTGAGCATCTATTCATCTCTATTATGTTTAGTTTATAAGATGTTGAGTTATTTTTTTGATAAATTGTATATCGCTTTCATTGAGTGAGTATTAATCTTCTATTATTTATATTTTAGTTATTGTTTTATTTAATGTACATTGTTGTCATTATTTTATTATTATTGTTGTTGTTGTTTTTATTATTATTATTATGATTTCCACCTAGGTTGTTCTTTAATGTTTACATTACTAGGTTTTTTTACTTCAGATAATTTATTTTATCGTTTCATTTTGGTCATATCATTTAAATTAATTTCATGCACTTTTTATAATTTTTTTAATTGGCTATGTTTTCATTTAGATCTTTCTTATTTTTGTTATTGATAGTTATTTTATTATTATTTATTTTATTGTGTGGTTAATATACATGCCTAGACTAATTTTGTTCACTGTTTTGATAACTTTTGTTTGAGCACTTAAGATTTTGATTGAATTATATAGATGATTTTTCTTTATTTGTTTATCTATTTTGTTTCTGTTATGTTTTCTTCAATAGTTTGATTATTCCAGTAATGCTTTTCACCGTGATTTGTTACTACAATTTCATCATTTTTGAATGTTATTTATCTTTCATTGTTATATAATCAATGTTAAAACATATAAAATTGGTCAATGAAAAAATATCTTCATCGGTTTTTGAGGCTTCTCCATTGTAGAAGACGAAAATTTAGTTTAAGTTTATATATTTTGTATGTTAAAATTGGTCGATGAATAAATTACCGTCAATTTTCAAGCCTCTCATGTTAATAAGACGAATTTTTATTTTTAAGTTATTATTTGATTCATTTAATTTTATTCATATTTATTTATTACTAACATTTTTACTAAGTGTCTTTATAGGTGCCTAGAGTTGCTTTCCTAGGAAGTTACTCGAATGGATTTCAAAATGATATTTTTTTCATTATTATGTATAATATTGACGTTAGACAAACTTTAGTCCATTTCTTATATTATTGTTTATTTTATCATTTGTGTATATCACATGTTTATTATACTTATATATTGTTTTTATCTCCTCTTCAATTTGAAAAAATGAATTCAGTTGGGACCCACAATTAAGAATTTTGAAGGATGCCTAATGCATTCTCTTTGAAATTACGTGAACCCTTACCTAGAATCTATTGGTTTCGTATACATTTTCTGTATTGATTAATTAATTGGTTTCCTATTTTTCCTAAAATTTAGTGGTGACTCCCTTTAAATTAAATTCTTTTACCTCTTAAAATTCGTTCACTCTTTAAAATTGATTATTTTTTGTGAATCACTGTGACGTTGCACCATTAAGGATGTCAATAGAATGACGACTCCGCTGGTGTTATATAAAGGTTCTAACCATTATGAGTTCATTTTTTCAAATTAAGGGGACTATTCCTTTATTGTGGTATTCATTATATCTTGTATATTTTGTTGATTATTTGCATATTGTACTCATTACTTATTCATTATTTGCTTGATTATATATACATTGTCATTGTATCATGTCACGATTTCCAAACGGCAAATAGAATGCATTAAGACAAGAGCAGCTACGTGGTTATCCTCAATTGTTTCTTCAGAAAAACATCATATTTTGTTGGAGAAGTAAACGGGTAGCTGGTTTGTGGTCTTCCAACGCCATTTATTGTCTCCACCCCATAGTTTGTCCAACTCGGGTCAGCGTCCACTTTCAAATAATGTCTACGCTTAGTCACCTACTAATAGAGCATTCATAGTGTGAGATCAATCTTCATTCAAGTCACAATCTGTTAGAACTACATTTGACCTGATTCCTGTTTCAACAGGATACGTAGGCGCCACAACATTTTAGTCATGTTCTCCGCAAGCTTTCCATTATTTCAAAGCGGAAACTGGGAAATTTTTTTGAGGAGGTCTCCAAAAATTTCATAAAGGAGACGGTTGCTACAAGATTGAATACCGGAGTTTGTTAAAGTTGAAACTGGGCAAAAATTTTACGGAAAACCTTAAAAAATTTACCGAGATTATACTCAGACATCAAATTTATGAGGCATCGCTCCGAGTTGTTCTACACCTTTGCATTAATTTTTTGTACATGATATTATATTCAATGTATATCTTTGATTTTATTTGTCTTATATTCCATTAAAAAGGACTTTTATTTGACATTTTTATAGTTTGGGAGGTCCGCCCTTTAATGTGACTCTTTCATTTTTCTTTTATGTTACTTTTTCTTTAAATAATAAAACACATTTTTTTTTAGTTAAATTTGGATTCTCTCCCCTTCAATGTGACTCAATGTGTAACGACCTGAGAGCACCCCCTAGCCGTTACATGCGTATTCGACCTCTCGGAGGTCTTATACAAGCCTTAGCATTCATTCATCGCATAGATCATAAAAATCACTAAGAATTTAAAACTTTTATTCAATAAAACCATAAGACTTCAAGAGTCATCAACATTTGAAAACATCAATACGCAAGCGGAACTACTAAGTCTCTTTAGCCAATCTTAGTCATGAACTTAAAACGTACTAAGGGACACGGCCCTTTACAAATGAAATGAAACTTAAGTGTCTATTACAATGACTAAGAAACTTCTAAACATAGTCCTCGAATCTTGAGGACATACCAAAGATTTGGAAGAGTGAAGCAATCCAAGCAATTCCATAGCACAACCCCCTCCTAGTTACCACAACCTACACTTATAGTAAAATAGAAGAAAGGGGTTAGTACAACACACGTACTAAGTATGAAGATATGCAAAACATGCTAAAAAGGACATTTGTTTGGAAGTTATGCTTTCATGCCATTTTGATAAAATCTCATGAACATCAACATAATAGGCACCTTACAAGTCACAACCAACAATACAAATTCATATGATTCACAATACATCATGAACATACATAACCCATTTACCTTTACCTTCTTACCATGGACCTCCACCTTAAGTAACCCTTAAGCAATACCTTTGTGCAATGTATGGGCAACGTCCCATACCATCACCCACACTAAGGCACCACCTTAAGATCACACAAAGTGCACTTACCGTGCATACCTCAACCTTCACCAATTAATCACATAAGACATATAAGCACATAAGCCAACAAGTCACTTCATAAAGCTAGAACACTCATCAAATGTCATCCCAAGACTCACCTAAGTAAGACATGGTGAGGCAACCCATACTACCTCTCCATACTGTACCCAAGTGATCCTTAAGGCTACACAAGACAAGCTCCATTCACATCTCAACATAAATCGTTGATTCAACTTAATGCATTTAGACAACTTCATTCACTAATGACATAAGATCATCACATACATTCAATTCAACATAAGCACTTACATTCAATTCATTATGACTCACTTTCACATTAGCATGCTCAAAGACCAACGCTTTCATTAATTAGCCCAAAGGGACTCATTCATTCATTATCATTACTAAGACACACCAAGATCTCCCTTAAATGTCTACTTGTGCAATGTCTAGATGATGTCCCATTCCACCATCTATCCTAAGTAGTACACCTTTAAGAGACCTTAGTTCATTCATTCATTCATTAATGTAGGGGAAGAGCCTTAGCCGACATAGACCATGGAGCTTGACATGGAATCCTGGTAGTACCCTTACTGGATGAGGGATCCCCACTTGCCTAAGGTAGGGTCATTCTTTTAGCCTTTACGTGGTAGAGACCACTAGCTAGTCCTATGTGGGCACATAGTTAAGGGATAGAAGGATTGCTTCTAAGTACTCTCATCTCAACTGGAGTACTCATCCTAACCCACATTCATTCATTAAGGAAGCTCTTGGATTCAAAGATGAGAAAACCCATCATCTAGGAACCCCATTCATTCAAAGGAATACTTTATGAGACTATCCTTACAATAGACCCAACTTTCATTCATTAGCATTAACTCCCATTCTTTTCATTCATTCTCACATTCTTCCATTCTTTTCATTCATTCTCACATTCTTCCATTCTTTTCAGTCATTCTCACATTTTACATTCTTTTCATTCATTCTTCACTAGGTGTGAGAGTAGGTAAACATAGTATATCCTAACCTCACCCTCATTATAAGTCATTCAAAGAAGACAACACCAAGCATAACATATAAAGTCTCTACACAAGGTCACCTTTCATACTCTTAGACCATACACAAATTCACATCATATCACATTACCTTCACATAATCAACATTACTCAAAACAACAATCATTCAACTTTGCCTACAAGGCCATAATCACAACATGCTTATAAAGTAAACACCTCCCCACTTTCAAAGGGATCAAACCTCACAATTCTAATATCTACAACATATATACATATATATAAAATACTAGAATCAATAATCTATTCACAACTTCATCATCATCATAAACCTTAGGTCACAATTGCCCATTCAAAGCCAACATCCAATATAACAATCTACACATTAATATCACATTATTAGCACATATTCAATAGACCCACTTTAGACCAAAAATTAGGATTTCAAGATATACAAGGGTTCATGGAGTTTTTTATCTTAAAGCCATCAATATTAACATAAATCATCATTTTAAATACTTTCATGCAAGACCCAGACTTAGAATTGAAATTGGGGTTTTTAGTGTTTTTGAAAAACATTGAAATCACTTTGATTTGGCTCTTTGATTGAAAGGAGAATCAAAGATAAAATCCCCATACCTTTGTAATTAATTTCCTAGGAATTTGAAGGAGAAATCAGTAGGAACCCATCCCCTATCTTGAAGCTTCATCAATGTCTTCCATGGAGTTCTAGAGAGAGAATTTATTTGAGAGGGAAGGTTCAATTTGGATAATGAGGTCTAATTCTAGGTTTTGGGTTTTAACCAACTTAAAATACCCTAAAATAGGTAAAATAATCATTTTTAATAATACCCCAAAGTACCCAAACGACCCCTCACTTAGTTGGACCTTTTAAACAAGTGAAACTTGAGTTTTATTTTCACAGATTTAGTCGGGAAACAAGTCCGCGACGCGGAGGTGTTCCCACAAGTTTCTAGAAATTAAATTTTGAGGTAGTAGAGTCCGCGGTGTCTCCGCGACGCGGAGCCACTTTTTGGCCATTGGTTGAGCAGGTCTGCAACTCGGAGCCACTCCCTCCATGAACAACTTCAAGCTGCCTTGGCATCTTGTTTGGCCAAGGGTTGGGGTCCTCCTCAGGAAAACCTTAGGGTGGTCCCAAGGGGGTTGTACCCGAACATTTTGGCCCTAAAAATATTTATTAAGACACTAGGGTCACCTCCACTGATTTTAGACTTCATACGACACATAAAAACATGCAAGACATACTAGAACAAACTAGCATGCAAACGACTAGTTTTCGAACGTCTTGAACGTCTCTTTGACGTTTGACTTCAAACTCAACTAAGTTGACCTATAAACTCATTTTCAAACATTTATACAAGTTTATCAACTACTAACACACATGTGAGGCTCTAATTTTCCTATTTCATTTTGAGGGGTGTTACACAATGATTTTTCGTGAAAGTTATTTTTCCTTTCAAAAATTCATTTGTTGTTCAAAGCATATGTTTTATGTCACATCTGCACGAACTACGCAAACTTGATTCCCATCTCAATGAGATACATAGACAACCCTTCTAGGGTAGAGTATTCTTTATTCAAAAGATTTTTTATTATTTATTCTTTCTAAAATATTTATATTTTTTAAACCATTTTTTGACTTGGTTGGTACCAACATAGTTCAAGTGTGCATATGAAAAATAATGTGTATAATAGAGAAGATTGACTTCTTGTTAAACCATGGATTCTTTTGATACCTCTAATTCATACTTTTGTTACACTTATAAATATTCTCGCATACATTCAAGATTAGAACAAAATCAGACTCATTGTATCATGTGCATAGTGTGCTAAGTTTTGAATTAAATTTAGTTGTGTTGCTTTGTTGGTATAGAACTTGGCATGAATGTTTGTTGAGGCGAAATCTTAAGTAATGTTTGATTTGAAAAATGATTGTAGGTCTTCTTTGACCCGTTTGAGCTTTTCAAAGCCTACCAAACGACATCAATCCTTAGTATTTCCTCACTTTGAGCCTTAAGCCTTTTATTTGTACAACCATATTTTAGCCTATATCCTTTCAAAGTGTTTATACGTGCTATCCCTCTTTTGGCCTGACTCTCTTGAGTGTGCTAAAGACGTGTAGGTTACAAAAGAAGATTCAAAGTTCAAATTTGACAAAAGTTACCATAGTCCCTGAAGTTCTAGAATACAAAAAAAACTTCAAAAGAAAGAAGAATGAGTTGAAAATTCCCCACAAGTTAAAGTACGCAGAATTTCAACAAAAGAAGAAAAACACTCCAAACAAAAAGGAGAAAGTTTGAAAGATGATGGGAAGGGTAAAAACTCAGACAAGGAAATCTTCAAAGGAAGTCAAAAA
This sequence comes from Solanum gracilifrons, assembly GCA_029582605.1. Lineage (NCBI taxonomy): Eukaryota > Viridiplantae > Streptophyta > Magnoliopsida > Solanales > Solanaceae > Solanum > Solanum gracilifrons. The sequence continues at coordinate 40,193 of JAJOOH010002199.1, read as the reverse complement.
GTGTAGAAAAGAAGGGACAACAAGATGATCAAATGCTAAAAGCGTAACAAATGTTGAAAGCATAAATTGAGTGCAATGCTCAAGAAAGGATTAAATCACTTTTATCCTAAATTACTATACTAGCCGTTCTTAAGCTTACATTACAAGCCAATAACAAGCCCTACATGATTTCAGTTCAAATATTCTCACATTAGTAGAGTTTTACATGAAGATCAAGCCTATTGCATCACAATTGCATTCGTTGAACAATTTTTGTGAGTGTGAGTGAAAGTTGCAAAATTTCCCCAAATCCGAACACTTTAGATGTGCGCAAATTGGGATTTTCTTTGTAGTGAGGGCACTTGAAACATTATTTTAGGTCTAGTTCAAAGCCTATGTTTGTAGCAAGATGAACAAAACTTGTCGTTACTTAAGTACATTTGAGGTACTATTTGAACCTATAAGAATTACCTTGAAGTCAAACTAAGTTGAATGAGAAAGCATTGTGAGAAATTTGTGTACAATACTATTGTTGGCACTAACTAAGTTAAAACATGTTTCATTATTCAAAAAAAAAAATGGGTTGACACCCACTTTTCAATATTTGTCCAAAATAACTTTGTGAACCGTTACATTGTTAAAATTATATTTTTGGGTCGTCATACCTTACAAAATGACTTCTTTTTTAAATTTAGGTCATCATACCTTTCAAAATGACATCTTTTAAAAATTAATTGTCTATCTCAAATAAAATGATGCTTTTTAAAATTTGGTTGTCATGTCTTTCAAAATGATACAATTTTTTTGTATTCATGATGTTATTATGTTCAAAATCTTGCATTGGTTCATCATCTTGTTCATTGTTCATATGAGGCCATGTTTTACATAATTTATGCTGCATTTATATTACTGTTGTTACTAACAAATGTGTTGCAGATTTTGTTAAGTTCAAGATTGGGTCATCTGCCTTTAAAGAGACACGTTGGGTAGTCACCTCGTTCAAAGTGACATGTTATATTCAAGTTGGGTCATCCGCTTTTAAAGAGACATATTGGGTTGTCATCTCGTTCAAAGTGACACGTTAAGTTCAAGTTATGTCGTCCCCCTTTGAAGAGACATGTTGGATTGTCACCTCGTTCAAAGTGACATGTTAAGTTCAAGATTGGATCGTCCACCTTTTGTAACACCCGTACATTTGAACATGTATACGACTAAGTTAATACTGATGAAAGTATTTAAACTCGAGAAGTTAGGTGATTATTAAGCTTAAGTTTAGAGTTGAGTGTTAATTTTAAGTTAAAGTATTAGAATTTGGAAAATGAGATAAAATAAGTGAGGTGCTTGCTTGCCTAAATTAAGCTAGTAGGTGCATCACCTACTTAGAATTTTTGACCAACTTAATAAAAGTAAGTAGCTGCATCACCTACCATAGCTAAATAGATTTAATAAGCAGAAGTAGTTGCATCACCTAGTTTGACATTTGAGCAGCTTAAAAATGGCCAAGTAGGTAGATCACCTACTTGGAAAATTATGGCAAAAAATTATAGGGTCATATTTGGCTCATTTATCTCTTAATTCTTACATAGAAAAAAAGAATTCATCTCCAGCACTCTCTCTTTCCCTCAATGATTATCATAGCCACCTCAAAATACTCTATGGATTCTTGAAGGGTAATTAAAACTCTTGAAGGAGTACAAGGTAAGAGAACAATTTTCCAGAATTTGAGGTAAGGTTACTACCCTATTTTTTCTCACTATATATAGCAGATTGGGTGAGATTTCTCTACATTGTTTTACTACAAATTCATGAAAAAATGATTGGAAGCAGTGAGTCAAAATTTTATTGATTATTTTAGAAAGGTTTGGGGCTGTATATACGTGGTGAAGTTTGGAGAAGTACTGGGTGGATGGTTGGGTTTATTAGTGGTAAAGGGCATCATTTTATTCCTATATATGGTAGCGAGAGTGTTGTTTGTAAGTATGAAGTCGTTGGGTGTTGAAACACTATTTATGAAAAGTTGTAGAGCTTTATGCCTGCTAGGTGTTTGACATAACGTCGTAGTGGTCCATTACTTGACCTATTGACCCGATTGTGATGTAATCTATATATTTTGCAGATTATCATTTGTAATATTGGCTAGCCTTAAGAGAAAGTCATGTGAAATGTTTTAGGGAAGAAATGAAGATACACCATTTGAATTATGGGTTGTGCGGGGGTGCAGTGCTGCCCGTTATGTGTGTATTTATTTTTTTGGATGTTGTAAATTACAGGTAGTGTTGGATGACCTCATGGGAAGGTTATAAATTGTGTAAATATGATGATAAAGGAATGTGTGAAAAGAACACCCATTAGTAGAGGGGTTTTGAGCTTGCTGCCCGACTACAGTTTTGGTAAGTCAAATGATCCAACCTTGTTTATTAGCTGGCAATATTAGCTCTATTACTTGCCATAATGTAGATTAACGCCTCAAAAGAAAGGATGGTTCATGGTACCACATAGTATTGGTCGGGGGACAAGGTATGTAAGGATATTTGATTTCATATTTTATGGCATGAAGTCCTAAGTGAGATCTCTAAGTGATCCTCATGATAAAAGCTACAATGCAAGGGTGTACAATCTCCAATAATAATAATCTTCTTCATACCGTCCATGGTTTCAAAAATGTGTCAAGCTACTTCTATGAATGTTCATTCTCCAATTTTTGTGTGTTCATACTTTCAAGTATTTTTATGACAAAGGTTCTCAAAACAGAAAATTTTATGAATTATCAACCAAGTCAAATGAGGATCATTGAGTCAATAATATCCTACATTATACATGTTACAAGTATTTGTATGACAGATGCACATATGTCTATTATTCATTTTATATGTCCTTACGTGGAATGTGCAATCCTTATTTGCGATATGTCCTATGCTTCATTAGTTCACAAGTTTATGCACCCTTACATTTGATATCATCTACTAAGTGTGTAGCTATTGTATCATCATATGCACTCCTCCCTCTCCATTTGCGAAGTTATAGTCTCTATTTGAAATGCATGTATGCCTTCATTTGAGATGTCCAAATATGTTTTGAATGAACCATGTGCTAGTAGAATCACTTGCTCACTTGTTATATCACTTAATGACTCATTTTCTACATGTCTTCATGTTCTCACTTGTTGTGTGTCTTCATGGCCCATTTACGAATATGATTTAGCCCAATAAGATTCATTGTGTCATATAAATTACCAAGTATTACTATAGTGAGGTTACATTTGTTTCTTATGTCATTATTGCTGCCTCAAGTCTTTTATTCACATGTTTACATCACTGGTCTATAGTCCCAAAGCTAAAAAGAATATGAACAATCTCAAAGATTAAAGAAAAGATGTAAAGCACATATGTATTATTATGGGTGGCAGCCTAGGGGCTGAAAGCCTAGCATGGGTCGATCCTGAAAGCAAAGTTGTATACTTATGAGTGGTAGCTTAGGGTTCACAATACCTAGCATGGGCTGATCCCAATTGACATATATACGGGTGGCACCTCAGGGGTTATAATACCTAGCATGGGCCAATCCTAATTTGTATATGTATGAGGACAACATCCTAGGGGTTAAAATGCCTAGCATGGGTTATCCTCTTCTACCACTAATCAACTGGTCATCGTATCAAATTCTACAAAGTTTATAAAGAAAATAAGAGTGAATTAAAGCAAAGCAAAGAATGTAATGTACTCAATACCCCAAAAGAGTAAGCAAATGTGGTTTTTCATCCTTATTTATGCATTTATAAATTGATACATAATTTCACTTAAGCTCTTGTTTTGCCTATGGATACTTTATGCTTTACATATTCAGTACATTCTTTTGTACTGATGTCCCTTATGGGGAAACTGTGTTTCATGTCGCATATCTAGGTACCCAAGATAATAGAATATGTGCAAGATAAGCACAAGCTACTCAACTGCCTTTAGTGAGCCCCATGATTATCCAGGGCTCGTCATATATTTGATATTTTATTATAGTTAAGGGAATGACGGGGTCATGTCCCGACCTTAGCTAAGTGTCTATCTTTTAGAGGCTTTGTAGACTAATGTCAAAGTGAAGCGTAATTATGTCTTATTTTTTAGTAATTAAGGCCTCAACGACCAAGGAAGTATATCTATGTTGGGCCTATCTATGTTGGTATTTTATCAGGATAATTTACTTAAACTCATCACAGAATTATAACTTCATTGTTGCATGTATGATAAGCAAGAGATATAAGTTTGTTCTCTCAGTCCTTTAGTGCATCAGGTGCTTGTCCTTCTCAATGGAACTTGGGGCATGTCACCTTTAAAGAGACACGTTGGGTTGTCACCTCTCTCTAAATGGCATGTTAATTCAAGTTGGGTCGTCCGCCTTTAAAGAGACACATTGGGTTGTCACCTGCCCCAAAGTGGTACGTTAAGTTCAAAGAGTGGGTCATCCACCTTTAAAGAGACACGTTGGGTTGTCACCTCATTCAAAGTGACATGTTATATTCAAGTTTGGTCAAATGCCTTTAAAGAGACACGTTGGGTTGTCACCTCCCTTTATGTGACACGTTAAGTCAAATGTTGGGTTGTCATCCTGTAAAGAGACACATTGGGTTATCACCTCGTTCAAAGTGACATGTTAAGTTCAAGTTGTGTCATCTGCCTTAAAAGAGACACATCGGGTTGTCACCTCTCTTTAAAGTGACACGTTAAGTTCGAGTTGGGTCGTCATCCTTTCAAGAGACAAGATAAGTCGTCACCTCGTTCAAAGTGACATATTATCTACATTGTCTTCCTTTCAAGGAGGTACACTACCATCATTGTGCAATTTTGGAAGCTCCAAGAAAAGGTAAAGTGTACCAACTCACAGCTAAACCCCGAATCCTAGTGGAGGGGTCAATTAGAATCCCTACCTAGACCTGCACAAATGAAACAAAAATCTAGCTTCCCCAGGCAATGGGACGTTAGGACGGATAAAAATGTATTGGTATGTAAGGCGAAAAATAGAATCATAAATAGCTGCTATAAAAAGGGTAATAAAGATACCACCTAAAATAGAAACTCAGATAGCCTCCATGGCTGACATCCTACCTCATATAAATTAAATATGCATGGCATGCTCGCATAATCATATATCATGAATACATATATATAGATGGAAATGCACGTCATACCCAACCAAGTGCTAGCAATGGTGGTGCCTTCCAGTAGCGAACCGGCATCATATTCGCCAACTTGTGGTCACTAGTGTCTCATAAGTAAAATTATAGGCAATAGGCCCCATACCTTCCGATTATAGCTTGGAAATAGAATGCATAACATGTAATGTCATGGATTCATAATGCATTTGTGTTACCTGAATCATGTAGCCAATCTTGGCTCGTTGGTACTCTTGTCCTCATAATCTCGTAATCACTTTCGTATTACATGTAAATATCTCGTATAACTATTTGCTTGTAGATTAAACTAGAACAATTAAATCAAATTAAGAAAGGTAACTTAAACCTGAGGATGTTCATAAAGATGTTAAGGTGATTCACCTAGTTTTTATATATGTTTCCTTAGTAATTTATTAAAGAAAGTATTTCCAAAAAAAACATGTCCCTTAGTAGTTTAAACATACGAGTTACATTTAAGAGTTTCGGAAATCAACATATTATTTTTAAGTTTTTCAGAAAAGAAAAAAGTAGCGAGGAAGGAGGACTGATTTCAAACTCTTAATGTTCCTCCCTAATATTTCTAAGTCACAACTCCTAAAGAAGAATAATAATATATACACACGGACCTACATTCAAGGGAATCAACAAAGTGACACATAGACGCCGAGTAACCTATATAACCGAAAGAGTAGAATATCACCATAATGGAGTCATAAAAATATGGCAGTTGCAATCCCAATGCCTTTCGCAAAAGGTCTTTCTAACAATAGAATAGTAAAACAACCTTTGACTATTTAGGATTCTAAAATTCATGCTTAAATAAAGTAACGCTTAGCCTTAACAGACCTCAATTTTGGGTCTTGTGGTATTAATGTGAACTGTACCTCTTCCTTAAAGTATGTAATCTACATGAAATCATGTCCACAACCATTAAAGATAGAATACTAACACGTCAGGGTCAAAGTAGTAATTTAGGGATTAGTAGTAGAGTGATTAGCTCGCCGGACCCTTTTTAAATGTATGCTTCATTACATTTTCTTCACCAAACTACAATACCAAACTAATGACCTAACATACATATTTGCAGCATCTATTAACAAGTGGAGCCCTACGCAATAGTCAACAACAACCAAATAGAGTATGCCTGCACAACAATAAAAACTCGGCGTATCGCCACACCCTCTTTTCAAACCCTAAACTAACCACAACTTAATCCCAACCACGAGTCTTCAAACCATTAAAGCCAGAAAAACATATGTAATACATTCCTATAATTGTTAAATATAACCATAATAACTCGAACTCACCGCTTCTGATCACCATCCTGTGAGTTCGTTCAATAATTACATTTGGAATCATGACTTTCTCTTCATAAGCAATAAGTGGTTAAAAGGGCAGAAACTTAACTTAAACTTGCTGGAGCTTATAGTATTTTATCATGTCTTGTAAATAACAAACAGTCTCCTTAAACACAAGATTTTGAACCTAGAAGAAACAATTTGAAAATTCCAATGCAATAATAGAATCAATGTTACCCTAATTTATCTTACAATTAAATACCCATCTATACTTCTTCTTCTCTTCCAAACTCTTATCAACAAGAACCACACATACAAAGCATTTCCGAATATTCCAGCAACAACAACATCTGAAAATACTTCAAAATAGTCCAACATCACGTAACTATCCAAATACGATTTTCCAGCCATCTATTCGTGTTCTTGCTTATAAAGCATAGCTATAACCTTGAATCACTCAATAAAATGAAGGGTGATAATTATTACCTCCAAACAGCAGCAATACCACCTAAAAACAAGACTCCTTCACCATGAAGAATCCTTCAAATCACAACCAACGAGGAGGAAAGAAGTAACACAATCTCTATGAACGCTCCGAGGGTGAAACCACGTTGAAATCTTGTAGATTTTTGCTTGGATGATAGGGTAACCTTTATAAAGGATTTAGGACAGTTTTATTCTTATTTTGGTTGAAATAGCTGAGATAAACGAAAGAGAAATCAGATCTTATATATCTAAACCGACATAGGAGCTAGGGGCCACCTTCACGTGCCTGGTTGTTCAGTCTCACTAAAATCTAAATATCTCTCAATTCTGAAGTCGTATGAACAAATGGTTTAGTGTGTTGGAAAGTAGACTGGTAGACCTTCAATTTAGTATTTTGGGGTTCTTCTAAAGCTTTATAGATTGGGAGAAAATCTCCAAGACATTTAACCCAAATTTCAAAGAAATTATCAAAGAAACTTACTCTAACTTTTGCCCACTTTTTATTTCCCAACTTGCTTGACTTCAAAACTTAACTGAAGATCATTGGGAGACTATATCACCTTATAAAACATCTTTCTTAGCATAGAAGACACTCTTTGTCTTACCCCAAGGTACTGGATAACTTGAACTTTCCGAATGGGCGGGGTGCTAGAAGAGATATTCTTTAACTCGAACTTGTTTAACAGCATCCTTGGCCCATAATGTTAGTTTAATTCTTTGATTTTTTTACCTTTTCTTTGCAAAGTTATTCTCCTGAAATGATACACCAAGTCATATAAGCCTCATACAGTCATACAATGATACACATATTATGCGAAAGAACCACGAGGTCTCACATTCTCCCCTCCTTAAGAACATTCGTCCGTGAATGGATTCAAACAATCTCTTGGTTGTATTCTTTGTTGCCACTATGCTATTTGCAAGGCTATATTCGTCAGGTCCGTAAATCTTAAATCTAGTTCATAAAATCTAATTACAAGGCTTCGTATATCTAGCTCTCGACAAGTCATATAAACTGCATTTTTTAGGAATTTAAAATCCAATTAAGTTTATGTATAGGAATAATTGTCAAATACTGAAATGCAACTCAGCTTAAGTCGTCAATAGTTGGGGGTACTTCTTCCTTATTTCCTCCTCGGCTTCTCAAGTTATTTCCTCAACGTTGTTATTCCGCCGTAACACTTTCAGAGAAACCACATCTTTAGTCCAAATCTTTCTTACCTACCAATCCAACATAGCCACTAAACCCTCAGCATACGACAAGTCCTTAGAGACACGAATATACTCAACGGGCATAATCCATGAAGCATTTCCAATGCAGTTCTACAACATAGATACATGGAACATTAGATGGACCGCTTTCAATTCTGAAGGAATATCAAGCTTGTACGCCACTCTTCCAATCCTCCAAATAATCTTATATGGCCTTACATAACTTGGATTCGACTTCCCGTTCTTGACGAATCACATGATACCCTTCATAGGCAATACTTTCTAGAAAACACAATCTTCTACATCAAAATCTAAGTCTCGCGATCAAGCCTGGGAATTGAAATCTGACAGTCTTCTCTCGGTAGTCGACATTGGCATAACAAGGCTTCCATCAATCCATGCACATATCAATAAAAAAAAATCGAGCATCTCTAGCTCTATCACATCTACAAATTTCTGATGACCAACAATCTCTACTATAATGCCTCAATAAATCCTCTTGAGCATAAAAGAAACACAAAGCACAATTTAGATTTCATACGTACTTATAACTCAACTATATATCATGATTTATAAATTGAATAAATGTAACCAATCCTAAATGCCATATAGCCTCTTGATTATAAGTGTGGTATACAACACAGTCAAAAACAAGAATCTACAAGACACGACTTGTGGATTCCTTGGGACACGACCTACTTTGATACCAAGTTTGTCACTCCCCGAACTAAGAGAGGCGTGACTGGCACTCGACACCTTATGCAATCGAGTTAGCCACTGAAACATACCAATTGACTCAACTGAGGGCCTAGAAGGTCGGGTAGCATAACATCTAAAATATTAATCCTGGACCATTAGGGTCATAGCCTAGATAACAACTCATATAGACAAAGGTAGAAAAGCCAAAAATGATAAAGTACTAGCAGTTTGACGAGGCTGAAATTGAGGACATACACACACACATACATATCTATACATGACAAGCCTATGTGGCTGGAAACTGGAAGCTACAGAAAGAAACCCACAATATTGTGTCCACAATAGCCTCTATGAATGTCATAAGCATTGGTCGAGACAAGGACCCGACTATACCCAAACTATACAACAAAAGTAAACCTCCTATGAAAGCTCCAGGAAGAGGTGGAGCGTACAACTCGAATCCTAATGGAGGGGTCAATTTGAATCCCTACCTAGACCTGCACACATGAAATAAAAATCCAACATCCCCAGGCAATGGGACGTAAGTATGGATAAAAATGTACTGGTATGTATGTAAGGCGGAAAATAGAATCATAAATAGCTGCTATAAAAAGGGTAATAAAGATACCACCTGAAATAGAAACTCTAATAGCCTCCATGGCTGACATCCTACCTTATATAAATTAAATATGCATGGTATGCTCGCATAATCGTATGTCGTGAATACATATATATAGATGCAAATGCATGTCATACCCAACCAAGTGCTAGCAATGGTGGTTCCTTCCGGTAGCGAACCGGCATCATATTCACCAACTTGTGGTCACCTGTGTCTCATACATATAAATATAGGCAATAGGCCCCATACCTTCTGATTATAGCTCAGAAGTAGAATGCATAGCATGAAATGTCATGGATTCATAATGCATTTGTGTTACTTGAATCATGTTGCCAATCTTGGCTCGTTGGCACTCTTGTCCTCATAATCTCATAATCACTTTCGTATCACATGTAAATATCTCGTATAACCATATGCTTGTAGATTAAACTAGAACACTTAAATCAAATTAAGAAAGGTAACTTAAACCTGAGGATGTTCATGAAGATCTTAAGATGCTTCACCTAGTTTTATTATGTTTCCTTAGTAATTTGTAAAAGAAAGTATTTCCAAAAAAAACATGTCCCTTAGTAGTTTAAACATACGAGTTACATTTAAGAGTTTCGGAAATCGACATATTATTTTTAAGTTTTTCAAAAAAAAAAGAAAGTAGAGAGGAAGGAGGACTGATTTCAAACTCTAAATGTTCCTCCCTAACATTTCTAAGTTACAACACCTAAAGAAGAATAATAATATATACACACAGACCTACAGCCTAGGGAATCGACAAAATGACACATAGACGCCGAGTAACCTATATAACCGAACGAGTGGAATATCATCATATTAGAATCACAAAAATATGTCAGCTGCAATCCTAATGCCTTTCACAAAAGGCCTTTCTAACAATAGAATAGTAAAACAACCTTTGACGATTTAGGATTCTAAAATTCATGCTCAAAGGGAGTAACACTTAACCTTAACATACCTCAATTCATGGTCTTGTGGTATTAATGTGGATTGTACCCCTTTCTTAGTGTATGTAATCTACATGAAATCATGTCACACAACCATTACAGATAGAATACTAACATGTCAGGGTCAAAGCAGCGATTTAGAGATTAGTAGTAGACTGGCTAGCTCGCCGGACCCTTTTTAAAACGATGATTCACTACATTTTCTTCTCCAAACTACAATCCCAAATTAATGACCTAACATACATTTTTGCAGCAGCTATTAACAAGTGGAGGCCTACGCAATAGTCAACAACAACCAAATAGAGTATGCCTACACAACAATAAAAACTCGGCGTATCGCCACACCCCTCTTTTCAAACCCAAAACTAATCACAAACAAATCCCAACCACGAGCCTTCAAACCATTAAAGCCAGAAAAAATATATGTAATACAGTCCTATAGTTGTTCAATATAACCATAATAACTCTAACTCACCGCTTTCGATCACCATCCGGTGAGTTTATCCAATAATTACATTTGGAATAATGGCTTTCTCTTCATAAGCAATAAGAGGTTAAAAGGGAAGAAGCTTAACTTAAAATTGATGGAGCTTATAGTATTTTAGCATGTCTGGTCAATAGCAAACAGTCTCCCTAAACACATGATTTTGAAGCAAGAAGAAATAATTTAAAAATTTCAATGCAATAATAGAATCAATGTTACACTAATTTATCTTACAATTAAATACCCATATATACTTCTTCTTCTCTTCCAAAATCATATCAACAAGAACCACACACATACAAAGCATTTCCAAAAATTCCAGCAACAACATCTGAAAATACTTCAAAACAACCCAACATCACGTAACTATCCAAATACAATTTTTCCAGCCGCTTATTCGTGTTCTTGCTTATAAAGCGTAGCTATAACTTTGAATCACTCAATAAAACGAAGGGTGAGAATTATTACCTCCAAATAGCAGCAATACCACCTAAAAAACGAGACTCATTCACCATGAAAAATCCTTCAAATCACAACCAACGAGGAGGAAAGAAGTAACACAATCTCTATGAACGTTTAGAGGGTGAAACCACGTTAAAATCTTGTAGATCTTTGCTTGGATGATATGGTAACCTTTCGAGAGGATTTAGAACAGTTTTATTCTTATTTTGGTTGAAAAAGCTAAGAAAAAACGAAGGAGAAATCAGATCTTATAAAGCTAAACCGACATAAGAGCTAGGGGCCACCTTCACGTGCATGCTTGTGTAGTCTCACTAAAATATGAATATCTCTCAATTCTGAAGTCGTGTGGACAAATGGTTTAGTGAGTTGGAAAGTAAACTCGTAGACCTTTTATTTAGTATATTGGGGTTCTTCTAAAGCTTTATAGATTGAGAGAAAAGCTCCGAGACATTTAACCCAAATTTCAAAAAAATTATCAAAGAAACTTACTCTAACTTTTGTCGACTTTTTATTTCCCAACTTGCTTGACTTCAAAACTTAACTTACGATCATTGAGCGACTATATCACCTTATAAAACATCATTCTTAGCATATAAGAGACTCTTTGTCTTACCCCAAAGATACTGGATAACTTGAACTTTCCGAACGGGCGGGGTGTTAGAAGAGACATTCCTTAACTCGAACTTGTTTAACAGCATCCTTGACCCATAATGTTAGTTTAATTCTTTGATTTTTTTTACCTCTTATTTGCAAAGTTATTCTCCTGAAATGATACACCAAGTCATATAAGCCTCATACACTCATACAATGATACACATATGATGCGAAAGAACCACGGGGTCTCACAGATATGTTCAAAATATTTGTTATGTTTGATTAAATCACATTTATTGTTAGATTGCATATTTTACATGTTATTGGTTATATTTGTTACATTTGTTAATATTCATTTTATTTGTTACTTTTATTAATATTTATTTTGGTATTTTTAGCACAATCTAGAAATACAATACGGATAAGATTTTCGTACACATATATTTTATTAACTAGTGATTTTGGCCCACGATTTTAAGGTAATGATATTTTATTAAGGTGATTTTCAATTTTCTATTTAAACCATTTCTTGATCATTAAGTTAGGGTTGGTGGATAAAATATTTTAGGGTTAGGATTTAATTTTTTTTCATATTTTTTATTCACAAAAAAAGTCTTGTTTATTATTTTTTCCAATGTGTTTACCGGAGCTCCACCTGTCCACCACCACACATACAGACCCAAAATCCCCCTTCATTTTTTCTCCTTTTCCAGATTTAACCACTGCAGCTAAACTACGTGAAACTGCCAGACAACAACCTAGTTGCTTTTCACCTCTTTCCCTCGCTACCGCCAGCTTCGACCAGTCCCAACCACCATAAAACCCCAAATCCACCAGAAAACACCACCATACCCCATCTCAAACCTCCAAACCAGATCCCAAACCCACCTGCAAACCAGACCCCTTGTCTCTGACCAAAACCCCAACCAAATCAGCACAAACATAGCCCAGAATTTCAAACTAATCTCTCCCCTCCTCCCTTCTCGATTTTCACTTATTTTGTAGGATTTCACGTGAACCAGCGAGCTCGAAGCTCCGACTCCAGCTTAGGCGTGACTCTATCATCAGCGAAAACGAACTAGACCTGACCAATAAGTAAATATAGTTATTCTGTTCACTTACTTTTGTTCAAATTATTCAGTTTTTAGTATTGTTTGCTAATTAATTTACATTTTTATGGTGATTTGGGCATCTGTTTATCTCTATTGTGTACCGTTTATAGAATGTTGAGTTATTGTTTTGATAAACTATATATTGCTTTCAATGAGTGATTATTAATTTTCTATTATTTTTATTTTAGTTATTGATTTGTTTAATGTACATTCTTGCCAATTTTTTTATTTTTATTTATTTATTTATTAATTGTTATTATTACTTTTATTATTATTATTAGTATGATTGTTATTATTATTATTATTATTATTATTATTATTATTATTATTATTATTATTATTATTATTATTATTATTATTATCACCCTGGTTGTTCTTTAATGTTTATAGTACTGTGTTGTTTTTACTTCAGATTGTTTATTTATATCGTTTCATTTTGTTAATATCATTTTAATTAATTTCATGCACTTTTAATGAATTTTTTAGTTAGCTATGTTTTCATTTAGATCTTTCTTATTTTTGTTATTGGTGGTTATTTTATTATTATTTATTTTATTATGTGGTTACATGTCTGGACTAATTTTACTCACTGCTTTGATAACTTTTGTTTGAGCATTTACGATTTTGATTGAATTATTTGAATGATTTTTCTTTATTTGTTTATCTATTTTGTTTCTGTCATGTTTTCTTTAATAGTTAGATTAATTATGTATTTAATTTGATTATTTCAGTAAAGCTTTTCACCGTGATTTGTTACTACAAATTCATTATTTTTGAATGCTATTTATGTTTTTTTATTATATTATCAATGTGAAAAGATATAATATTGGCCAATGAAAAAAAATCTCTCCGTCGATTTTCGTGGCCTCCCGATTTTAAAAAACGAAAATTTAGTTTAAGTTTATATATTTTGCATGCTAAAATTGACCGAAAGAAATTACTGTCGATTTTCAAGGCCTCCCATGTTAGTAAGATAAATTTTTATTTTTAAGTTATTATTTGATTCATTTATTTTTATTCATATTTATTTATTACTAACATTTTTACTAAGTGTCTTTACATGTACCTAAAGTTGCTTTCCGAGGAAGCTACTCGAGTGGAGTTCAAAATGACGTTTTTTCATTATTATGTATATTATTGACGTTAGGCAAATCATAGGCCGTTTCTTATATTATTGTTTATTTTATTATTTTTGTATATCGCGTGTTTATTATACTTGTATGTTATTTTTATCTCATTCTCAATTTGAAAAAATGAATTCAGTCAGGACCCACAGTTGTGGATTTTGAAGGATGCCTAATACCTTCCTTTCGAAATTACTTGACCCCTTACCTAAAATCTGTTGGTTTCGTAGACATTTTAATTAATTAATTAATTGATTTTCTAGTTTTTCTAAAATTAGGTGGCGGCTCCCTTTAATTTTTTTTTTTACCTCTTAAAATTCTCACTCTTTTAAAATTAATTATTTTTTGTGAGTCACCGCAGTGTTGCGCCTTTATGGATGTCAACAACCTTTTAGAACAAGGAAGAGATGCATACAATTTAGATGTGTCAAAATTGAGCCCAATTGTAGGTAACTCGTCAAATTCGTCCATAATTTTAAGAGTTGAGCTCAAGATAGTTTGAATTGGGTTCAATATCAACACATTCAAGTCCTAACCCATTTTAAGAGAATCTTAAATTAAGTCTAATTTAATCTCCAATTTCAATCCGTTTTAGGACTATTTATTTGCATTGATGTAATATATGTTTTTATATTAAAGGCTTAAGTCATCGGCGACCCCTTAAAGTTGTCCACATAATTCACTTAGACACCTCAACTAGGACTTGTACCTATTGAACACCTAAATTATTCAAAATATGTGTCTATTAAACACAAAATGTTGATGTAGCAAAATAAATGTATATTACTGCTACTAAGCGCATGAATAGATTCTAATTTTATTTATTTTTTGATAAGTTTGTACCTATATTTTTAACAGTTGACATGCATTAACTAAATAATTAAAAAATAATATTAATTCCACATTAATCTCTTCATAAAAGAGCCCCTCCACCCACCCCACCCCACACCCATACCATGCACCAGTGGTCATCTTCTTCAACCCACCATTCTAAAGATTTTAAATTCTTAGACTTTTATTTTGTTCTTTTTTTTTCTTCATTTTTTGAAAGAAATAAAATCTGAATCTGCTAATATAATATGCGAGAAGAAATTTTTTTGAACATTGGAGTTAAAAATTGATCGATATTCATCCATCTCTATTTTCGATCACTCCGATTGAACAAACATCACCACTCATTATACTTATTAAAGATGATATTAAAAAATTCAACATACTTTCGATTTCTCTTCGTTGCGAATTTTAAAATAATTTATTGATGTCCATTTATTTTCACATAAATCTCAAAAGGAATAGAGAATAACGGATGATAGGAGAATGAATTTGAGCCGGGGATTTTTATTTTTTGTTATGTTCGTTATCAATGGAGAAATTGATGGCTGCCGGTGGAGTTCATAGGCAGAAGGAAGAAGAAAGATCAAAGGGTTAGGTGGGTGTGGGGTGTGGGGAGTGGGGCGTGAGGGAGATTTTCTTTTTTAATTTTTTTGTGATCATTAATTAAAGGCTGGAAAGTATTTTTTATTTTTTAAAATTAAAAATATATATTTTATTGCTAGACTGGGTCCATGTGCCATGTGTCATAATTTTATTTGTGATTGTTTTAAGACAACACATGTGAATTACACACACAACATTTTAAAAAAAAGTTATCATTTTATGTTCAATAGATACATATTCTTTAATATTAAAGTGTCTAATAGGTAATAGTCCTAGTTAAGGTGTCTAAGTGAATTATGCAAACAACTTTAAGGGCCGCTGATTACTTAAGCCTATATTAAAGGTATAAACTACTATCTATTTTATATCTTTTTAGAATTTATCTATTGATTTGTAATTTCTTTTTTTAATTTTTCTTTAGTTAAAATTCAAATTGTGGTTATAAAATTTAAATAACAATATATTAAAATTATTGAGATTAAACAAATCAAATTAGGCGGGTCAAAATCCAACCGTTTTTAAGGACATTTAAATTCAAAGTAAATTTGAGTGAGTTAAGACCTAACATGATTTGTATTTCAATCCATTTTAATATCTCTAATTTTGGCCAAAAACATCCTTGTACTATACCTTTAACTTAAGCTACATCCTTATTATATTTTTGTAAGCAAAAAAATATCTTTTACATTTCTCAAAGTTAACAACTCTCATCCTTTCAATGTGCCACCGTTAAGAAACTAATGAGAGCTTTAAAATTATATGCAGAAAACGTGACTTTCACATGTCCAAAGAAAACATGAAAAGAAAAAAAAAGAAAAAGAAAGTTTAAGAAATGCAGGATAAATGTCCTCCTCCCAAGTCCCAACCCAAAGATGAAGAGGATTCCACTTACTAAACAAACTTCAGATTTTTAATAAAACGTGCTATCAATTATTGAAATAAATCATAAAAGTTTCATGCAATTTAAAAAAAAAAACGAAATTTAGATACCGTGAAATTGAAGTGCTTTTTTGGTGGACATTCGTTTTGTTCGATTTTGAAAATTTTGGTTCAATTTTTTCAATTTGAAAAAATCAAAATTCATTTCGTTTGATTCATTTTTCTGAAATTTGATTCGATATTATTTCATTTGAAATTTTTATGTTGGGTTCTTGAATATGTGATAATTATATTTTTTGAGAAGGATATGTGATAATTACATTTAGTTCCAATGTAATAAATATCTAAAGTCAAAAAGAAATTGGAAAAAGAATATTTTTAAATATAAAACAAAATAATTTTTTTTTGTGAGACATCATTAATATCAAATTAATTATATGATCATTTGAAAAATAAACAAACAGCTATACATGCGAATAACTTTCTGCCATGCTATATTTCTTTCGCTTTGAGTTTTTTTTTTCTTTTTGATTATGTGGTTGTGAAATTACCTGAGTTTTCTGTTAAATTTTAAGTTGTTATTAATAGAAGGATTGAAACCTGCTAATTTTGTGAAACTTTAAGGATGTTATTTGTTTATATGGATACTTTAAGAATGTACATTAGGTTTTGAGAATAGTATAAGAATGTTTTTGACCAAAAAACTCTTTCACACGCCCAATATAAAATCAATAAAGCTTTGATTTTGTAGGGAATTGGGGGAGAAATAGATGAGATAGAGGTATGAAGTCGAACATGGTGGAAGAATTCGAGAAGAAGGTAGAAATTTCGGAGGAAGGTAATTACGGAGAGAGCGATCCATTGAAAATTGTGGCAGTGCTTCGAAGATTTGTGGGTGTGCAGCAACGCAGAGCCGAAGCTTATGCGAGGCTGAAGCGGTAAGGAGATTGATTTTCTGCTACCAAATCTCGTCTATTTGTCTTTTTGAGTATTTATTTGGGTTTTTGAAACTGCAAAACCCAATAACAGAATAAATTAGCTAAACACGCCTTCTGCTATGCCAAATGAAATCCTTTCCTCCAAAACCTAACCTTAAATTGAGCTAATAAGAGCATACATGCAAAGGGAAACTGAAATCAAATCTATGTTGCGTTCCATCTTCAAGGTACTGTGTGGATTCTTAGCCCTCTTTCTGCATTTAGAAGTAGCACCTAGCTATTCATCAACTTCAACATAGACCTGTCATCCTTGTTAGGGAGGATCTTCCACCTTTAAGGTCATAACACCAGTACTTGAACGCTTACTCTTACATTTCCCCACCTATTTTCTTCATTTGTACCATTTACTTTCATGTTAAGTTTCCAAAACATTGCTCTAGCTTGGTCCCTCAACCTCTCAGGATATGCTAACATCTCCTTAAATCAAATTTATGGAGTATTAGGACCAACGATGACAACAACATGCATTGCCAAGTGCCAACAATTGTAAACCGAACATCCCAATTTCGACTGTCATCCAGGTATACCTATTGTTGATGAGCTTATACATCTTCCAAAATTTTGCGTTTGAGTTACCTCCAACCAAATGTAATACCTTGTTTCCCTATAGAATTAAAAAACCTTGACATACTTAAATAAACCATCCACTGTCGAACTAGATGTTATATGTTTTAAACAGGTGAATAGTCTTTAACCATCCTTTCTTGCACTACACAGTTCTAGCTGCATAATCCCTGCAGTTATATGGAATTGCCTGTGTCATGCTAGGAAAGATCAAGGGTTTGTTTGGAAACTACTGTTTAATTACTAGAGTTATAAATTACAGAATATAGTAATTACAAAAAATACCTGGTTGTTTGACATAAACTGTTAACGATGTAATTTTTAGTGTTATGTTTGGTTGAAAATGAGTAATTACAATTACTGACATAGATATTTTCATAAAAATATAAATTACTGAGTTAAATATTTTTTAGTTTTAAAATATAAAAATTACCCTCATCTTGTTCAATTTATGTGAGCCTATTTATGTTTAGTCTGTCCAAAGAAGAACGACCTCTTTCTAAATTTTGGAAGGTTTAGTGAAATTATCATTTTACCCTTATTGAGAAACTCCCTCCATTTCAATTTGATTGTCCTATTTTGACTTGACACGGAGTTTAAGAAAGTAATGCAGACCTTTGAATCTCGTGGTCTTAGATTGAAGATATATGTAGAATGTACCAAAATGATCTTTAATCTTGTGGTCTTAAACATGCATGTGAAAAGTTGAAACTAAAGAGTTTCCAAAAAAGGAAAGAGACATTCCTTTTGAAACGGACGAAGGGGGTGTTGGATTGGCTTTTTTAAAGTGACTTGTATGCTATAAGCTAAAAGCCATAAGTTTGGGACACCCAACTTTTGTCTTTTTGGCTCTTTTTTTTTTAAAAAAAAAACTTTTCCAGCCTTAAAAAAAGTGTTTGTTTCCCAAACAATTCCAAATCTAAAAGGAGCTTAAAATCCAAAAGCCACTTAAATTAAGCCAATCCAGACACCCACTAAAAAGGAAAGAAGGTCAAACAAATTGAAATAGAGGGACTATGACAATTGTAAGACAACAAGTTCTAAAAGTCATCCTTTCTTTCTTAAACTCCCCGGTCCATGACCCATCAAATAGCTTCACATAAATTGACATAGTGCAATTCATATAAAAAATCAAATAGTTCTTTTTCAGATGAACAAGTAAATGAGCTTTAAAGTATTCCAAATATATGTGTGTTCAAAAATATTAAATATTATCAGTTATAACTAGGTATTTTACATACTTGTTTTTCCTTAAAAATATATTACCAAATACGAATTTAGTTTTCTAAAGGCAAAAAAGCATCCTTGAACTTATTTCGGATCTTTAGCTACAGACTTATACTGTGCCCATCCTATTACCCCTATACTTCTTAAAACAGAATAAATAGACACCTAAAACATGAGGACTCGTTTTGTATGAACAGGTAAAATTTATGCACCTGAAGTGTATATTTCTATTTTTCTTTTAAAGAAAAATTCTTCCTGTGAATTTATTACTGTGCTATTGAATCCATGGAAGCTTGTTCTTCCATGGATATGAATGTATGAATAGCTCTGTTGCGGAAGAGAAGAATTTTTATTATGAAAATGTTAAACTACAATGATGAAGGAATTCATCCTACATCAGTATGAGGCAAATGAACACGTTCATCAGCACTAAATGTCTGCAACCAAGATGATTCAGCTGCTTCAAAATGCTGAGGAGTCAAGCTTGTTTTGAAAGGAAACTGATCTTCTATAAATGTGACATCCCTGCTAACCTGGAAAGAATTTGACTCCAAATCCAACACTCTATATCCCTTTTGTGTTTCTGCATACCCCATGAAAACTCCTTTCTTTGCTCTAGCACCAAACTTATCAGACTTAGGATGTATAGACATAAAACAAAGGCAACCAAATACTTTCAAGTGGTCCAGTTTTGGTGCAGTACCATAGAGCATTTCATGTGGACATTTCTTCTGCAATACTAATGAGGGTGTTCTGTTGATCAAGTAGACAGCAGCCTTTACACAGTGTCCCCAATAAGAAATAGGAATGTTAGCATGGATTCTGAGGGCTCTGGCAGTGTTTAGTATGTGTCTGTGCTTTCTTTCTACCACCCCATTTTGTTGGGGTGTGTAGGCACAAGAACTTTGATGCACAATACCAAGAGAACCAAACAATTCATGACATTTTGAATTCATAAACTCTGTCCCATTATCAGATCTCAACACCTTCACTTTCAGGCCAAACTGAGTGTTTATCATTAACAAAAAATCTTTGAGTACAGAGTACACTTCAGTTTTAGACTGAATCAAACAGGCCCAAGTAAACCTACTGTAATCATCTACAATGGTAACAAAGTATTGTTTCCTATCATAAGTGGGAGTCTTATAGGGACCCCATACATCTACATGAAGTAATTGGAAAATAGTGCTAGAACTATGAATACTATCATGAAAGGTAGGTCTACTTTGTTTTGCTTGAGGACATGTATGACAACATGGTAAATGAGTCAAGTTATCCTTGATAGCTGAAATATGTTGCATGGCAGTAAGAGAAGGATGACCAAGTCTGAAATGCCACAATGATGTAGTAGTATCGTTATCTCTTATGGTAGCATTGACTACAGCTTTAACTGAATTGTTTAACAAGTATAATCCATCATGTTCTCTACCAATCCCAATCACCTTGCCATTTGAGAGAGCCTGCATCACACAAAAATTAGGAAAGAAACTGATACTGCACAGCAGATCCTTAGTCAACCTTGCAACTGACAACAAGTTAAACTTGAAGTCAGGTACATGTAATACATTCTTCACCTTATAACAACCCATAATAACAGTATTCCCAGTGTGCATAATATGAGCTCTATTTCCTGTTGGAAGCTGGACAGTATTGGACTTATGATCACTTAGACTACTGAATTCAGCTAGCATTTGTTTACAGGATGTAATGTGGTGAGTAGCACCCGAATCAATTATCCAATGATGATCATAAGCATCAGATGATAAAGACACATTACCTGCCAGATTTGCCTTACAATCATTGTTATCACCAACACTTGCACAGCTGATATTGTTGTGTCTGAGATTCCTCACATGATTGTATTCCTCCTCAGTGAGCTCAATATTCTGTCTATCAACAACAGCATGGTTTGCATAGGATTTGAATCCTGAATCAACATGCTGATTGCGGTTGAGGTTGTTGAACCTGTGATCATTGCCATTGTTATTATTTTGAGAATCACCATAACCTTTGAATCCTGTGTTGTTACCATAAGCATCTCCTTGTCCCTGCTTCCTTTTGCTTTTGAAATCTGTAGGATATCCAACGACCCTATAGCAATCTTTAGTGAGATGATTTTTGTAACCACAATGCTCACAAGCAGTATCAAAGAGCTTCCTTCCCTTAAAACCTTGCTTCCTGTTAACCATCATTGTTAGAGGTTCCTTGTTGACATCCATAACACCTAGTAACCTCTGGCTTTCTTCCTGTATTACAGTGGCATATGCCTGATTAACAGTAGGAACAACTACTTTAAGCAAAATGTCACTCCTAACATGGCTATATGATTCATTGAGGCCCATGAGGAACATTAACAGCCTCTGCTGACTTAAATGTTCAATATAGGGCTTAGCCTCATCACAATTACACAGAGGAGCTGGTACTAAGACATCTAATTCATCCCATAGATCCCTCAATTTCGAATAGTAGGTTGTGACAGAATCAGTTCCTTGTTTTAGAGAAGAAACTTCTGCCCATAATTGATACACTCTAGTGAGGTTAGATTTGTCAAACCTTTCCTTGAAGTCATCCCATACACGTTTCGCATTTGAGGCATAAACAATTGTTGTGAGTAATTCCTGAGCCACAGTGCTACTGATCCATGAGAGCACCACAGCATTACATCTTTCCCACTGAGTTGCTAGATCCCCTTTGTACGAACTTTTTAGACAAGTTCCGTCTACAAAGCAGAGTTTGTTCTTAACCAGTAGTGCAAGTCGTAATGACCTACTCCACAATCCATAGTTAGCTGGACCTGTGAGCTTGATTGCAATCAAAGTTGTACCTGGCGTGTCTGATGCATGAAGATATAGAGGATGAGAGTGTTCAAGAGAAGCCACTGTTAGATCTGCCATAACACAGGCTGTTTGATCTCCCATAACCAAAATTTATGCAGTGTGATCTGATCGTGAAACTACTACGCAGCTCGAGATTGAATCCCAATGTCGCTGCTCTGATACCATGTGAATTTATTACTGTGCTATTGAATCCATGGAAGCTTGTTCTTCCATGGATATGAATGTATGAATAGCTCTGTTGCGGAAGAGAAGAATTTTTATTATGAAGAATGTTAAACTACAATGATGAAGGAATTCATCCTTATATAGACCACATACAGATCACACCTTTCACATGCTACATAGAGTTGGTTACATAACAACCTAACAGAAATTGTAACTAACTTGATTCCAGTAGCTTCTAGAATCTTCAATACTTCCTATCCCTTTTTTTCTTTTCTTTTCTCTTATTCCATTTTCTTTCCTTTTCTTTTTCATTCCCCTTTCTTTGAAGTCTCAGTCTCACCAGCGCCCTTTCTTCCATCAGTAAAAGGATGATAATGGCTTCAAAAATCCATGTGAGGAAACACCTTAAAAAATCCTATGGACACCTTTCTTCTCAAGGATACTGAAGTTTGGCCCATCTTTTTACTCCTTTGATTAGTTGCTTTCACTAATTAATCTCCAATGCGTTTTATACCTTGGGGTAGTGATGAGTTGAAGATTGAATTGGAAGTGATTTTTTAGGTGGGGATTTTCTCTAGATTTGGAATTTTTGTAGTGAGAGGAGAGTTGGAAAGTAATGGCCGTGGAAAGCCAGCGGTGAAAGGGAGGAAGATGGTGGAGACCTCCAGACTGATTTGTGTGTTAACGGCTTTGGTGGATTGCTGTGTTAAAAAGGTGGCTATGGTGGATGGCTGTGCTGATGATCATTTTGGGAGACAAAAAATGATTTTTTTTTTGGAACGATGAAATGGTCCAGGGAAGAGGAAAAACAAACGGGAGAAAAGAGGTGATAGCCAGCTGTGGTTCTCTGTCGGTAGTGTTGCTGTGACCAGTGACTATAGGCAGTGGTGATCAATTTCTTTTTTCAAACAGATTATTAAGTAAGACAGAACTTATTAGAACTAGCTACCATGAATTTAAAATATTCATCCAAAATAGGAGCAAAACAAATGATGCCCTGAACAGATACATCCTTTTGACAAGAAAACAATATAGTAGGTGGTGATTGACTGTCTGTTTGGAAAAACAAAATAAAATAAATAGGAAATGAAAGGAAAAAGGAAGAGAAAAAAAACCGTCAATTTAAAAAATAATGATAATTAATTTAGTGTAAATAGATGTGATGTATCCAATTAAAAAATGAAATTTAGATGTACTAATCAGTTTTAAACTTATTTTTCACGTCACATGCTTATAAGAGTGAGCAAACTTTCTGCGCTACATCATCAATCAAGAGTGTATTTATTCTGTTTTTAAAATTTGAACTACGCCAATAACAAAATTTAATAATGCACTCAGTTTTAACTTTTGTATAGAGCTGCTGTTGCCTTCAAAGCACTTAGAAATTTCTCTCCTTCCATATAGTCCACCATATTACTCTGCTGGGAGATTCCCCATTTGCTTTTGTTAGTGCTGCCTTCCAGGGGTGTTCCAGCTAATGTAACATACTTTAAGATATAAAAGCTCATAAAAACTGTAATAGCACCAAAAGCAATACATCTTTGGAAGATGAGAAAAAAAGAACGGAAGAGAAGAGTGTTAAAAGAATAATACATTTGATAGAGAAAACTAAAAGAATTTGAAAAGTCACCTTGTAATAATTACCGGCAATTCATTTTTTTTTTTTTTGAAACAGTTTCTAAATAATTACTGGCAATTCTTACCTCTCTCTTGAGAATTGACGAGTTATTTCCCACCTCAATTACACTCAATTCCATGTTGAGCAAGTAATTATTGGCCAGCCAAACACATCAGAATCTTCAGGGAAATGACTCCCCTGCCTATTTTCAAGGAAAGAAATAGAAGCTGCTAAGAAGTTCGCACATCATGCACAGATTCTGTGTTTTAAAATACTTTTTTTTTTTTTTTTTTGGGGTATAATAAACATAGATATGTGAATGTAATAGCTTATTATATGGACTGTTTGATCTCATTGGAGTTGACTTTTTTTTTGTTTACAAATCATGTAGAACCTCCTTGGTTCCTCTATTTAAATGAAAACAATTATTTGCTGATCAGAAGAAAGGATCATTTTATTTTGCCAAATTCCAATGGTGCTTGGAAACCACGGTATGCTAACCCTGAAAAGACTAAAAAAGAAAAAGTAAAGGAGGTAAGAGAACAAGCATGGAAGATGATGGAGATGGGTAATTGATATGACATTCAAGCCTTATAGTAGTCATTACTTACTAGCACCCAAGGGTGTGGCCTAGTGGTTAATGAAGTGGTTTAGAACCTTGAGGTGTCAGTTCAAAACTCAACGGAGACAAAAAACACTAGGTGATTCTTCAGCCTTGGTGGACAGAGCTACTTGGTACTTGTTGCTGGTGGGAGGTGGAAAGTATTCCATGGAATTAGTGGAGGTGTGCGAAAGCTGGCCCAAACAACACAGTCATCAAAAAGTAAAAGATAAAAAGGAAATAAAAAATAGTCATTGCTTACTGAAATGATGTTTTAGTTATCAGTAAGTAATTCTGTTTCTCATTCCTAATTTGCACCATTTATGGGCAGAAACCAATATGATCTGATTATCTTGACTGTTGCTTCTTTCGTGTCAATTTTGATTGCTATGACCTGCGGTTTGTGTTTTCTTTTAGAGCATAAAAATGTATAATCTTTCTTTTATCTTTTAGTCTGGATGCGTTGCAGTTCTAAATGGTCTGCTCATGCCCTTTGACTTGCAGAGGTTTTGAAGATTATATGGCTTCAGGAGTAGAATCAACTTACCAACAGCTATGCAGTGATATCACTGCTGAATTTAATGATTGTTCAAAGCAGGTTAGTATGGTGGTGCATCGTGCAGATATTAATCCAGCTTCTAGTTTGTTTTGGAGGAGGGGGACAGGATTAGAGATCGGATCTACCTGTGTATTAACAGTTCACTCATACTGTAATCCATACTTAATTGGTTAATCCTGCCTATGAGAAACCCCTCCTTAATTGTTAGGTAAGATCAAAAGAAGAAGACCCTCCATCCGGATAGGGATGAAAAGTTCATCTTTGACCCTTTCCCTCCTGATGACCCACACCAAGCGCTGCCACTCCCAACGAATATTTATAAATTTTCTTACTACATATAATAGTTGTACATAGTCGAATTATTCAGAGGTAGACAACTTTAGCCTATGTTGCTCGGACTCTTTAAAAATATCGATAGGTGTGTGTCGGATACTTCAAAATTATGTATTTTTGGATAATCCGGCACATGTGCGAGAACATATTTGGAGGGTTCGAGCAACATAGACCTCAGCTACCATCCTACACTTAATGCATAAGCAAACATGAGGTACAGTTTATCCATCTTATCCACGAGCTCCTTGATAGTACCATGTCATGATCCTTCACTTTCATCATTCACTATACCTCAACTCTGCCAGTGGTGTTATAATCCTACTGTCTGCCGCCCATAACTGTGGTTTGGCTTATAGCTCTGAATAATAACATCATGTTTGCAATTTCTGAGCAATTTTCATCACTCCAGGTCCTTGAGATGGAGTTTCAGTTTCTAACTGCCCATTGCTTCCGAGAAGATCTGTCTCTACTTTTGAGATCTGTTCAAAATCAAGAAAAGATGAAGCTGCAGCTGGTATTTCTGTCATTGAATTTGCAGTTATTTATTATAGATATTAGCTGTGAAATAGTATATGTTCTGTTTGACTTTTTGTTTCTGTGCATCAGTAGAACATGCCCAGTGTAATCCCACAGTGGGGTCTGGGGAGCGTAGTGTGTAGGCATACCTTACCCGAGGTAGAGAGGTTTTCGGAAGACCCTTGGCTCAAGTAACGCATATCAAAGCAGATTTAAAAGGAGAAAACAAAAGCAAGAAAGACATCACAAATAATAGGGGAATCATTCTAAAACATACAAAGAAAAGGAACAATAAACATAACAAAATGAAATGATAGCTGAAGCACAATAAACATGTAGTGGCAGAAATTGAGGGACCAGGAACTTTGAGAGTTTCTGTGCATCAGTGGTCTTCTTAATGTAGTAAAACCATTGAGAAAATACATAAAATGCCCCTCCTAAACTTGTCCTGAAAATTTAGTTACATAATTCAACTTCACAGGTGATTATTTACCCCCCTATTTTTTCGTCCGAAGTGAATTTAATACCCTTTTGAAAATGAAGATCCAATCTAATGAGGGGCAGTATGTTTCACACACAGCCACGTCATATGCCACCTCAAATAACATACCCAGTGAAAATCCACTTAATTTTTTTTCACTCCATTTACACTTTTTTCCACTTCTACCATCTCCTTCAAATTTCATATACTTCTGCCATTCCCTCTTCTCCCACGGACATTCTACCACTCCACGACTCCCTTTGCTTCAACTATTACTCGACTACTTCACTCCTTTTAATTTATTTTTAATTTCCAATCACCATTATCCAGAGCTGTCAACATCAATATACACCTACAGCCATTGCCAACAACACAACCTACAATATATTGTCCTAGTCTAATATTGTTTTCAAAACTATCAGAGTATTAGTAACATTTTTAATCACAGAAAACAGGAGAAAAAAGTGATAAAAATAATCCAGCACACACCTAGATCGTTGAGATAAAGTGAATAAAATGAATCACCATCTTGTAGGAAAAAATGGTGCCGATGAGCACAAATCTTCCCAGGGGCCAGGCAATTGAAAAATTTCCCTTGATTTCTAATTTATTTTATTCCACTTTTTCCTTCTTCATTTTGTTTAATTAATGGCTTGTTTGGAATGCCATATGGTAATTGGATTTCAGTGTAATTGGGTGTAATTACACAGTTTGACCAATTTGTTTGGGCATGCAATTACTTGGAAGGGAATTGGGTGTAATAGGGAGTGGATAATTGCACTCTCCAATTTTCAAGGGGGTTGAGAATTGAGTGCAATTGCATCATGTAACAACGAGGTTACTTTTAAATTTATTTCCCGTGTATTTTTATTTTTATTTCTTTTCTTCATAATTTATTTTTTCTATTAATTTAATTTATTTTTTTGTATTTTTACATTTAAAATTATTTTTAAGTTCTAAATGTATTTTTCTTTTATTTTCTTTCTTCTCATTCCCAACTTTTAAACCTTGTGATTCCATTTTTTATTTGTTTTTTTAATCTTTTTTTTTTTGTGTAGCTACATTATTATTCTAGTTTTTGAAATTACATATATTAGAAAGAATGAGTCATTAACACACTTGATATACAATGAGGTGATGTTATTTAAGTAGAATTTTGTTGTGGAATGAGGTTGTAGACATATGCTTTCCCTTTCTTTTGGATTGTATTTACTTGAGTTCTATTGAAACTTACTTTGTATCATGTTGAATTGGACATAAGAGTATTCATAATTATGTTAAACTTTCTTTTTTGGATTTTGAATTTAAGTTATATTTTTGAATTCAATTTATTTGTTTTATTACTATTTGATTTGTTATTTCAAAAATGAGGTCTTAGGTTCAAAACTCCGTGGATACAAATAAAACACTAGGTGATTCTTCCCATCTGCCCTAGCCTTGGTGGAGGTGGCAGGTATCTGATGGAATTAGTCGAGGTGTGCGAAATTTGGCCTAGACACCAAGTCATAATTTTTAATTTTTTTTTTTTGTTATATTAAAAAATAGTGTGATAGTCGAAACACAAGAAACAACATATGGCCAAAACTACAAGGGTACAACTAGCACTACTACTGACACTAATAATCCTAAACCTTTGCAAGGCAAGACAACTCTCTATCCCTACTAACTTTCTATCCTAATACGCAACCTCCACTTCTTCCTATTTAGAGTCATGTCCTCAATATTATGAAGCTACGCCATATCCTGTCCAATCACCTCTCCCCAATACTTTTTTGGCCTACCTCTTCCCCTCCGCGTACCCCCAACATCCAACCTCTCGCACCTCCTTTTCACATGCCCAAATCATTTGTCTCGCTTCCCTCATCTTGTCTACCACATAGGCCACTCTCAGTTTCTCTGGATAACCTCATTCCTAATCTTGTTGCTTTTAGTATGCCAACACATCCATCTCAACATCCTCATCTCCTCAACATGCATCTTCTGAACATGTGACTTCTTGATTGGCCAACACTCCACCCTATACAACACAATCGATCTAATCACCACTTTTTAGAACTTACCTTTAAGTTAAGTGGTACCTACTTATCGCACAAGACTTCAGAGGCAGGCCTCCATTGCATCCATGCCTACCCAATGTGATGTGTGACATCATCGTCGATGTCCCCACTACCCTGGATTACCAACCTAAGATACTAAAAAATTTCTCTCTTTGTAATATTCTGTGTGGCAAGCCTCACTTCCACGGTTGCTTTATCCAACGCAACACTGAATTTACTCCAAATATTCCATCTTGGTCCTGCTCAACCTGAACCCTTTGGATTCCAGAGTTGTCTCCAAACCTCCAACCTAGTATTAGCTCTGTCCCGTGTCTCATCAATCGGTGCTATGGCATTGGCAAATAACATACACCATGGAACCTCCTCATGAATAGACCGCGTTAACTCATCCATCACCCAGACAAAAAGGAGAGCTAAGAACTGATCCCTGGGGCAGCCCCATCTCAACCGAAAAGTACTCGAGTTTCCTCACACCATTCTAACTCGAGTCTTAACTTCATTTCAGATGTCCTTTATTGTCCTAATCTAAACCATCAAAACACCTCTAGCCTCAAGAACCTCTAGAGGATATCCTTGGACTTTGTCATAGACTTTTTCAAGGTAACTGAACACCATATGTAGGTCTCTCTTTCTTTCCCTATATTTCTCCACTAGTCTCCGCACAAGATGAATGCTTCAGCAGTCGATTGTCTCAGCATGAATCCAAGTTGATTCTTGGAAATGGACACCCCTCTCCTCACAGTCTTCTCCACGACTCTCTCCCAAACCTTCATAGTGTGACTTAACAATTTTATACCCCTATAATTGTTAGAATTTTGGATATCACTTGTACAATGGAACCATTGTACTATATCTCTATTCGTCAGGCATTTTTGCGGTCTTAAAAATTGCATTAAACAACCCAGTTTACCACTTCATACCTGACTTCTCTGTGCACTTCCAAAATTCCACCGAAGTCCCATCAGGTCTGGTCGCTCTTCCTCTATTCATCCTACTAATAGCATGTATAACCTCCTTAACCCTAAAATACCTATATTGCTCGAAGTCTTTCAAAGTACGCCAACTTACCCAATACAATGTTTTTGTTCCCTTCTCCTTTCAGGAGTTTGTGGAAGGAAGCTTGTCATCTCTACTAAATGGAGGTTTCTTCCACCAACACCTTGCCTTCCTCATCCTTATGCACTTCACTTGATCGAAGTCGGAGCCTTTGTCCCCTAGCTTGACTACGTTGTAATTACTAGGATGTGTAATATCCTAGTAAATATGCCAATTCTAATTATCTAGTGGCTTTCCAAATAGACCCTAACTAAATTCACCAACAAATTTCTCTACGAAAACATAGTGTAAGGAGGAGGATAATATATTTTGACCAATAATTTATCACCTATTGTTCCTCAATATTATGTTCCCGGAAACTACATTAACTATGGTGAAAGAGAATGTAATATATCTCTGAGTGAAGGTAGAATTGAAATTAATAGTGGTGTTAAAGGGAGTGGAGAAAGAAAGATATGTTTGTCTGTTTAGGGAAGAAAGGTGATTGGGAAGAAGACAAACAAGAAAGAAGAATAAAGAACAAAATAAAAAAATGGAAAAAGAATAAAAAAACCTAAAATGAAAAATGTTATAAAAACTAATCAAGTACAATTACTTTTTTTTAAAAAAACCAATAAGAAGATGACAAGTATATGAGTTTAGTTGCATGGCTTAATCCAGTGGCGGAGCCAGAAATTTTAATAAGGGGGTTCAAAATCTGAGAAGTAAACACACGAACTAGTGGAAGGGGGTTCGACATCTATTATACGTACCTAAAAAATAATTTTAACCATGTATAAATAGTAATAGGGGTCCGAACCCCCTCATTATATACTGCCTCCGCCCCTGGCTTAACCCTCAATTTCTTTTTATGCTCGTGTTGCTACATTTGTTGCTTATTTGGTTCGAATAGCTTATTTAGGTTTCATGACCAGTGATTAATATCCATATATTTAAAGCATTTGTTTGATATGAGAAAGACTGGTCCCATTTAATTTTTGTTAGTCATAACGTAGGTGGACTTGTTTATTATCTATCCCAGTAAAAAGGTGATGGAGATGAAAAACTTATGACCATCTACAAAAGTTAGCATTTGATAATTGGAAGCAATTCTTGAGTACTCCATTTTAAATTAAATTATAGTTTGAGGATCTGTCTGAAACATATTGCCAGAGTGCTTACCTTTGCAATTGGATGATGGTAAGGCAAATATCTTAAACTAAAGTTGGCAGGGAGACTGATAACTGGAATAGGCTGGTACAGACAGGCCTGATTCCAAACAGGAAAGGAACATGTACTGTATTTCAAGGGCTTTATAAAAGTTGAAGTGTATTTCAAGGATAAGAGATTACGATAAAGGGATAGTTGTTAACGTTATTAAAATAGGGGTGGGGGTGGGGGTGAGGATGTTTATCGAGCAAGTTCTGGCTCTTCTTGTTACTGGACAGAATATGGTTTGGATACTCTTGCATTCCCCTCACCCCTAAAACCCCAAATTTGTTGCATTTCAATAAATTCATGCTGATGAAAACAAAAACAGTTAGGGTGAAACCTCATTATTCTCCTTTTGTGTGTGTGCGTGCACATCATTGTTTAAGTCATCTAAAGGTTTCATAATAGTGTGATGGATTTCTCTGAAGATAATTTTTTTTTGATAACTGAGAAATCCGCCAGTGACCCGCCCGTTGGACCAATCACAACCTTTTAAACTCGGTGGATAATGGGCCCTGCCCCTCTACCCTTCTCCACTTAAATATCGGGCTTCGCTTTGCATGGTGTGGGGCTTGATCTTGCGACCTAAGCCACAAATCCTCCACCTTTTGCCACTCAAGCTAGGCCTTGGGGGCCTGAAGATCATTTTTTTGTATGACTTATTTTCTTGATATCGTACATCACAGTATTTAAAGAATATCACAGTACCTCATTCAGTTCAAATGTCAATCAGGACTTGACTTCCAATCTGTAAATGTGGTCCAGACTAAGAGAATGTTTGGATTGTCTTATTTTAAATGCTTTTAAGCACTTTTGTAGTGCTTAGGTTAAATTAAAAAAAGTGCTTATATGAACCGGGTTATAGGCTAAAATGATAAATATTAGCCAAAAGTCCTAAGTTAGAATTTTTAACTTATGGCTTTTGGCTTATAAGTCAAAAATCAAAAGCCAACCCAAACAGGCTCTAAGCTTCTATGCCGCAACTTCAATTTAATTTTAGCAACTTTATTCATTGGCCTTACATTGTTACCTTTCTTACATAGCTACCTTTCATAATCCTGAGAAAATTACTCTACAATTCCCTCTATCCCAAAACTTGTAATGGACATTTCTTTTCATACTTGAACTCACATCATAATTTTGTTCTCAACAAGAAAATTTGGTATATGTTTGTGGATTATCTACTAAAGAGAAGTTTGAGCGAAACTAACTGTGATTTAACTGTTTAGACTGTGTGCATCTTAAGTTACATTATCTTACATTATCCGTAGAGGTTGGAGTTCGGAAAATAGCATAACATTAGCCTGTGCTAGTTTTGTTGATGTTTGAAAAAGTTTCATTCATAAGTGTTGTATTTGTAAACAAATACCAGATAGGAAACATGTTATTTTTGTAATCAAATACCAAATAGAAAACGTGTTATATTTGTAATCAAATACCGAATAGAAAATGTATTGTATCTGTAATCATATTACAAATTAGGAGTTCGAGAGAAAATAGCCGAGATATAATTGCGCTTGGACTATGTACATCTTAAGTTACTTTCTTTGTAGAGGTTGGTGTTTAGAAAATAACATAACACATCAGCTGTGCTTGTTTCTTTGATGTTCGAAATTTTCACCGTCTTAATTGTTGTATTTGTAATCAAATACCAAATTAAAGGAAGTTGTATATCTGTAATCATAGTTGTACAATTAGGCGACAAACTTGAATGAGAGCTTTCTCTTCTTGTAAATGCTTTGCATCACTGAGTGTCCTCAGTTACAGGGATTAGATTTTTTTTGGTAATCAATTTTTAGTAGCCTAGCTCTGACCAAAGCAAAAAGTTTCAGAAAGTTATCCAGAAAATTTTAAAAAATATTTTCCAGAAAATAAAGCCGAAGCTAATGGTAGCTTCAATTAATAAGCATGATGAGAATGATAATAGATGTGTTGTTAAGAACATTATAATGGCGGTAATGCACATACATTTAGACTTCTAAGAACTACTATGTTTATTTTCTATGGCGGTGTTTGGCTGGACACGACTTTAAGAAAGAAAGACTGACTTGTGATAGATTACCTAAATGTATATGACAACGAAAAGTACCCTTAAGGATCTAATGATCTTAAACTTGTTGTGTCACACTTCCTTTAGGAGGATCACTTTAAGGGGAAATTGGAGCTGTAATAGTTTGTGTTTCTAAATGTAGAAAGGTGTCGATCTCTTAGCAACAGACTAAAAAAGGGTCGTTCTATATAAATCTGAACGTGGGATCTGGGTATAATTTTATCTTCTCCAGAATCCATGCCCAAATTATCTTCCCATGATTAACTTCCCTCTTCTTATGTATCCTAGTTTCAAGAATTAGTCCAAATATTTGATGTTCAGAGTGCTGCTATGTATGTTGTCTATGTACGTGAGACACATGGTAAGCTTCCATTTCTTTTTATGACTTTGCATGATGTTTTGTCGCAATTTGTCTGGCAGACCGCCACAATACAAGTTTTGAAAAGAGCTGGCCTTCCCTCGGAGCGTCTGGTGAGTCATGAAAATTGTAGATTTAGTAAGCCAACTGGACATGAATGCGTGCATATCCAGAAGATAACCGAAGCTTCAGGCACTGAAGAAGCAGAAGCTGATGCAGAATTTGATAATGCTCTCAAGGAGGCTATCAATGGTGTTCAAGATGCAGTGACGGCAATAAATGAACATTTGGAAGAAGTTAGGTATGAGATTGCAGCACTTGAAGACTAAAGATGTAGTCGGTTGACTTTACCTTTTAAGTTATTAAAGGCACAATGGTATGAAAAGTCACCCCGTAAATTCCATGGCAATCAAGACGTTGTTCATCATAACGGTTCCATTCGTATAGGCGGCAAACATTTTATTCTTGATGGTGGCAGAGGGAGGTGATATATGTATTGCATTGAGAAGTCTATTTGAGCTCTTAAATTAAGCTTTCAAAATTTGGTGCTCAATTTTATCATAAAGAACCCGGCATTGTTAAGCTAATTTGTCTTGAGCTTTTTTGTCACTGTATAGTAAGAGATAAATATGTCAAGTTCCATGCCATTGATGAAAGAAGAGAAAATGGCAGAAAGCTCACCAACCGACTCCAGATATTTGCACAAGTAGGAAAGGTATTTTATTTTGTTGAATGACAAGTGCTATGTAAGCTAGCTTCCACCTAACCACATTAGTCAGTAGAGTCTAAAACTAACTCTAACAGCTTAGCACTTAAAAATAATTAACCAACTAACAAGTTTAAGTAGTTAGTCTGCCTTTATCTCCAGCTAGGCACATTGAGAATATTTTTCAGTCCTAGCTTGGACAAAAAATGCGTGTGTTGGTGAGTGTCTGCTAGTAGGTAAGTAGAGGACAAATATGATGGAATTAGTAGACTGTTGAGTCTTATCTCGGATAAAATGACAATCAATATCTATATGAAATGGATGATTAGCAGCAATTGCAGTTAGTTCTGCATAGCAGACTTGCTATAACAATTCACAAGGACAAACAAATAATTCTTTGAACTCACCAACTCTAGGTGTTAAGCTCCTATTAAGCCTCTGTTGAGCTCTTTGATATAGTTACCTCCTTATATTTTCAAGAAATCAAAGAATCACCAAACTTGACCAAATATCATGTTAGACATCTTTTGGTGTTGGGGAACAAGTTGTTTAGAGTAAATACCCAATTAATATGGCGCAGAAGAGACTCTTTCTGGGATGGCATGATAGTGTTGCTGATGAAGCCAAACCAGAACCTGGAGGCGATGTTCATGTCCCTCTTCTCAATGGGAGCTCCTGCATCTATCCACCTCGCAGTGGTGTCAGAAATCATCGGAGCCAACCAACCCTTCAAGTCATCTAGGGACTGAACAATCGGCAACCCCTTGTAAGGGAGTGAAGAGTGTAGCGGTCTACCTAATACAACATTAATGTGCTCGCTGTGACACTCCACCTCCTTGTCTCTGACCATGATCGACTTCTGGTCGAAACTCACTTGCCTTGTTCTTGTTCTTAGGCACCAACTCCCCATAAACAGTGTAAAACTCTTTTACCCAGGACGGAATGTAGGGGTCTCGGGGCCGTGTGAACTACTCGAATCCATGGTATCAGAGAGTTTCAAGCACCTTAGGATGCTTGCTTTCTAGGCCCTCCAAGGATAGTAACTTGTCCTCTATGATGGTTCGTAAACCATCACCTTTCAATCTGTTTAACAGCCTCGATGGAGGAACTATAGGAAGTGCAAGAGTTACTGAGGGTGCCTGGGATGGCACTGAGTCTGTAGTCGGATTGAGAAGTAGCTGAGGGAGTACTAGCAGCTGTGGATTGAGATCTGGTCCGGATCGCACCCCTTCGGTTAATCAGAGGTTGTTCATCCTTTGGTTCATCAAAATCTGGCTCAATAGCTACCCCTTTTCTGGCTATATGTTTCTTCCTCTTGCCTTTGTCTCCCGGTTGGAGGTCATCCCCTCTCCTCTTTGGAGGGTTTGATCCTCCTTCATTTATTGTAATGACCTTTGCCTTTTTCTAGGATGGTTTGGTTAGATTGGTGCGTACCATATCTGTAAAAGATCGAGAGAAATTAATAAAACAAAATCAAACTTTAGCACAACAAATCTTGTTGCAGACAAACTCGTCGATCCATTAGGCGAGTCGCCGAACCGCTTTGGCGAGCTAAGTCTGGCTCGCCGATGAAGTTGGGTAAACAATTAAGGCAAGTCGGCAATAGGAGAATCCTTTCGGCGAATTGCCGACTATTTTCGGCGAGCAAGTGTTTGTCCGCCCAAAGTTACAGTGCATAAGGGTCTCATGGGTGCAAATAAAAAGCGATAAAGAGTGCTTTCGGCGAGTCGCCGAGTGCCTTCGGCGACTCATGGCTTATCGTCGAAAGTTATAGACTCAAACATCCAATTTTGACATGAAATTAAACGCGAGATGAAGAAAATAGGTGAACCGTCGAGTGATTTGGCGAGCTCAACTCAGCTCGCCGAGTGACCCAACGTGCTCATTTTCAACCCATCATCTCGAATTCAACTCCGAAAACCCCGAAATTGAAATGAAAGAACGCACTCAGGAAATTCAAACAAGACCCATACTACCCATCACCCTGGAATACTCAGACTTCTCTCGAATTTGCCAAATTTGGCCATTTTGACAATATTTTCTCTTAAGAGTGGTGTCACCCGCTCTATCATTGCATAAATTTTCAACATTTAGAGCAAACGTGGGCTACTCAGAATTCACCCAATCAATTGAACACACATAATCACAACCCAATGAGATTTCATTCAATTATAACCACAACAAATATGGGCATTTGACGATCAAAGCACCACTGGCAAGATTTTCAAATTGAAATAAGCATGTAAACATTCTAGTTCTAGCAGAGAGGCCAGCACACATCAATACAATACTATTATTGCAAAAGAGTTCAAAATTTTTAACAATAAATTCGGGGTTTTAGGACTAACCTTTAATGCCGATTGAAATGCGATTGAAAAGTTAGGCGGCAAAGTATTCCAATTTCGAGCACAAATCAACTAACTAAAATGTTAGTAAAGGGCTAAAGTAAAGAAATACTACCTTAGTGTGAATTTAAGAGGTTTAAGAGCGAGGAAAAGTGAAGAATTTCAAATTTAAGTTTCTTGACCATTATAAACCATCCAGTTCGCGCCTGTTCGGCGACGTTAGTCGCACTCGCCGAGTGATCACCTACCCCGCCGATTGCTAAATTTCTTTCAGTTTCTTAGGGGTCAAGATGGCGGTCTACATCGAGGTCGCCGACCTGGTCGGCAACACACGAACTGCTTTGTAAGTCCGCCGAGTTTTACAGGCTCTGACTTAGCCTTGAATTGAGCCAAACGACGGGTCAGGTTGTACACGCCGACCTCTTCAGTGATTCACCGACTGACCATTTTCGCACCAATCTGTATTTTTCACCACTTTCCTCATTCAGACTTGCACCACTAACACACCATTATTTATAAAAGCAAAATAAAGCATTTAAAGCCTTAGGTTGCCTCCCAAAAAATGCCTTATTTAACGTCGTGGTACGACGCGAGTCCTTACTCACTCCCCATTGGTTGGGTTGGCCCTAGAGTTACTAAGTAACCCTAATAGTTCGTTTGAGTGAAGAGGAGGCGCTGCGTAATTCAGGAGTGTCCTGATCAGCTGGATCGATCTAGAGTGAGAGCCAACCATTTGATTCAACACTTCAATACACTCCTTCATCTCTTCCAACATTCGATCTTGTTCGGTGATCTTTTGGAGAATGATTTGGAGTGTGTCCTCGACATGATTGTTCTCCCTGTCTTTAGACTACCTCCCATTGACTCTTGCACTGGTTTTCCACCTCTGTTATTTTGGTGGACAACTCGTTTAGTTAAGTTACCAGTGCGGTTAACTCGAAGTCCCTCTCGACTCCTTGGCTCGTCTCAGCCGAGTTGTCACTATTTCCCCCAGCCATGCTTATGGTACCTACCTACATCAACAAATTCAAAGGAAAACAAAACTAAAAATAAGATTAGTCAACTACGATTATTGAAAGCAGAATGTGACTTAAACCAAAAACTTTCACGTAACACCACTCCCAGGTAGCAGCGCCATTCTGATGTTTGCGTAATCAAGACACAACTTTCGATATAAGTTTTTATACTTTTGAGGGCCTTGAGGAAAAAACTACCAACTAATGAGAAACTAGGGACCTTTGGAGTGGAACCTGTGAGATGTTCTTGTTGTTATCAGCAAGGATGGGATGAAGTGGATCATATATTCATTCAAGGACATTTTGCAGCACATATATGGAATTTTTTTTAAAATTCTTTGGGTGTTAATGTACAACAGACATCCCTGAGTAGCTACTTTTAAATTGGCGCGGCAGTCATGTTAAAAATGAAGCTCACAAGACTATTATTCAGACTCTTCCTATAGTTATATGCTGGAATCTATGGAAGAATAGGTGTTCAGCTAAGTATGGGGGCAAGACTTCTAGTATTAGTAGGGTTAAATATTTGATTATTAAAGATATGTTTCAGCTTCTCAAAAATGTATTTCCTTATATTAAGTGGCCAATTCAGTGGTCAGAAGTTGTACCTATGGTAGAACATGGTAAACATGAGGTTCGTGTCCTCTCAGAAAGGTGGAAAACTCCTTCTATTTCTAATTATAAACTGAATACGGATGGTAGTGCTTTGAATAATCCGGGGAAGATTGGAGGTGGCGGTATTCTGAGGGATTCCAATGGGACTATTGTTTATGCATTTGCTATACCATTGGGTGAATGGACCAATAATCAGGCAGAGGTACAGGCTACTAGTTATGGACTCAATTGGAGCATCCAACATGGGTATCAAAATATCATTTTAGAAGTGGATTCTGAACTACTAACCAAATGGTTTTTGCAGATTTCTGATCCTCCTTGGAGGCTTAACAGGTTTGTGCAGGAACTACAAGACATTGCTAAATAATGTGTATATGTTCACTATGTTCATACATACAGAGAAGTCAACAGTACAACAGACTTGTTGTCCAAACAAAGTCACCAGCACGATATCATCCAACTTTATTACACCCCCAACCAGTTACCAAAAGCAGTTAGAGGAAGTTATATTCTGGAGAAAATGGGAATTCAAAGTTTTAGAAGGAAAAAACTGCGAAGGATTAAATTTCCTCCTTAACTGATCTTTTTAACACATTTCCTCGATTTTCTGTTTCTATCTTTAGCCTAATTATTAACTTAGTTTGGTTGTTTGATTAGGAACAGGAGATTCTGGTGGTGGTGGAAATTCTCTTGAGGCATACAGTAAAACAGCATGCATGCTATCTTGTTTAAAATAACTTTCAACCATCTACTACTCGATAATTGAAATCAAGTTCCAAAAGAAGGAATTCGGCAGCTATTGGAGCTCGTAAGAAGACAAAGTGTGCAACTTGTGGAGATAAGCTCACTTATACTCATGATATACCAAGTGTTGTAAGAAGGATTCATACACTCTC
The DNA here is from genome assembly GCA_029582605.1 of Solanum gracilifrons. Lineage (NCBI taxonomy): Eukaryota > Viridiplantae > Streptophyta > Magnoliopsida > Solanales > Solanaceae > Solanum > Solanum gracilifrons. Next base: position 1,502 of record JAJOOH010002199.1, on the reverse strand, counting down.
TAGACACATATAACTTTTCAATTTAGTATGTCTTTAGGTATAGTAGTTTGATTAGGCATAAATCTAAAATTCTTGTAAGGGGAGAGTCTCCCTTATTTATGTATTATTAGTACTTTGTATTAAGAGAGGTGTCCTCTCTAGGTGCTTAGTTTAATATTACATCATATTGTATAGGGTGGAGTCGACTAACCTTAGTAGGTAGGTTGATTCTTGACCCACCTTAGGCTTGGAGGTTAGTATTTGCCCCTCTCCGTGTATAATTTGATTTTATAAATGATAAGGCCTGGGGGTGTTGCTCAGCCCTGACCCACTAAAGGGTCATTCAATTAAAAAAAAAAAACCCTAAATCCTAAATTCTAAACCCTAAACCCGAAAGTACAAACCCTAAACCCTAAACCCCATCTCAAAAATTTCATAAAGAGATCGAAATGTTTAATATTCCGCAAATTCATGGAATATCTTTATATCAAATCCAAATCATCTTAATTTGAAAAATACGTCACTAAGGACCCTCATATTATGAAGATCAAGTCCAAATCATCTTTGTTTGATAAATACACCACTAATGAACTTCTAATTATGAAAATCAAGTCCAAATCATCTAAGTTCGGAAAATCTGCCACTAACGGTCCTCGGCTAAATCTTATGAGACAAGACTCCATAGAGGAAGGGAATTGTACCAGCAATATTTATCAATAAAGTTATATGTTTCTTCATATTTTATTTGTGATTGCAATTTATTTTCTGTCACTTTAAAATTTGTTGCAAACAATTCATTAATATAATTTATATTTTATTATTGTAAAAAAAAAAACCCTAAATCCTAAACCCTAAACCCTAACCCCTAACCCCTTAACCCCAAACCCTAAACCCTAAACCCTAAACCCAAAACCCAAAACCCTAAACCCTAAATCCTAAACCCTAAACCATAAACCATAAACCATAAACCAAAAACACTAAACTCTGAGCCTTAAATGCTAAACCCTAAATCCTAAATTATAAACCCTAAACCCTAATCCCTAAAGCTAAACCCTAAACGATAATTTCCTAAACTCTAAACCCTAAACCCTATCCCTAAACCACAAACCCTAAACCCTAAACCCTAACCCTAAACCCTAACCCTAAACCATTAATCCTAAACCCTAAACCTAAACCCTTGAGAAGACTTTTTCTTCATCATAGGATTAGTTTTAAGTTTATTTTGTAAAGGGAGAGTCTCCCTTATTTATGTTTTCCTAGAATCTTTGTATTGAGAGAGTCCTCTCCTTAGGTGCATAGTTCTAGGTTTCTCCTTTATAGTATGGGAATGAGACGACTAACCTTAGTAGGTAGGTCGACTTATAACCCACCATAGGACCGGAGGTTTGGTTTATGTCCCCCTCCTTGTACACTTTTTTGAGCTCTTTTGAGCTTTTTTTTATGTTAAGGCCTGGGGGTGTTGCTAAGCCCCTGACCCCCTCAAGGGTCGTTCAAATAAAAAAAAAAAAAAAAAAAAAAAAAAC
>JAJOOH010002197.1:0-20083 GCA_029582605.1 Solanum gracilifrons | reverse complement strand
CCACTTCATCCTCTCCTCTCAAATATTCCTCTCTCTAGAAGAAGAAGAAGAAGAAGAAGAAGAAGAAGAAGAAGAAGAAGAAGAAGAACAAGATGAAGAAGAAGAAGAAGAAGAAGAAGAAGAAAAAGAATAAGAAGAAGAAGAAGAAGGAGGAGAAGGAGAAGGAGAATGAGAAGGAGAAGGAGAAGGAGGAGGAGGAGGAGGAGGAGGAGGAGGAGGAGGAGGAGGAGGAGGAGTAGGAGGAGGAGAAGGAGGAGAAGGAGAAGAAGAAGAAGAAGAAGAAGAAGAAGAAGAAGAATAATAATAATAATAATAATAATAATAATAATAATAATAATAATAATAATAATAACAAGAATAAGATGAAGAAAAAGGAGAAGGAGAATGAGGAGGAGAAGGATAAGGAGGATAAGGGGGAGAAGGAGAAGGAGGAGGAGGAAGAATAAGAAGAAGACGAAGAAGTAGAAGAGGAAGAAGAAGGGGGAGAAGGAAGAGATGGAGGAAGAAGAAGAAGAAGAAGAAGAAGAAGAAGAGGAAGAGAAAGAGGCTAGGTAGAAATCTTTCATTGAAGCAAGCTTAGTAGGGCTTTGAATTAAGGTATGTTTAGCTTTTCATCTATGGGTTCTTCCACCCATAGAGTCCCTTAGATTTTTCCCCTAATTTGTGAATAAGAACCCCAATGAAGGTAGGGTTACTTCCAACGTATGGGTTTTAGGTGGGTATGATTTCAAATGATTGGATACTACTCATATATGATTAATTTGGTGTTGAAACATGATATTATGAAGAATTTATGTGAATTCCTTGATTAACCCTAATTTCCAAGGTATGTGGGTTTGTGTTTTTTGATGATGGTTCTTGCTAGATTCTCTTGGGTTGTTATCATGTATAGGGTTTACCCAAGAATGTGAATATAAAATCATGAATTGAACTAGACTTATGCATGTATGGTAGAACAATTGAAATTATTAGAATTAGGACTTTTGATGAATTATGCTTAGAATAGCCTATGACTAAGGCTTGTGACTAGTATGTGTCTTGAGATCTAGACTAGTATGATGATTGTGGAGTAAAGCTTGAAGGTAGGGCTTGAAGTCATAATGTTGGTCTCTAAGGATTAATAAGTAAGTCTAATAGGATGAACTAGCTTGCATTGAGTCGATTCATAATATAGATAGAGTTATGGTGGAAGGCTATTACCCAAATGACCTACTTAGAACTATATGAGTGCATGTATGTATAATATGAAAGGCTAATCACCCAAAATGAATCATGCTTGTTAGAATAGAAAAGCTTGAGGTTGAGTCTTATGATTCCTTCATGGATAGTCTAATTATATAGCTTGGGATGCTAGATCTCATGGTAGCTTGGGATTGAGGAATTAAGGTCTCCTAAGGTTAGCTTGAACTAGCATTGGTAGGATGCTTTTCATGGTAGCTTGCATTAGTATAGTCATGGTAGCCTAGGATTGGGATCTATACTCTCCACGGGTAGCTTGAAGTGGAATGGTTAGAATACCTTCATGGTAGCTTGACTTGGTTAGGCCACTACCATTTCATGGTAGCTTAGGATTGAGACACCATACTCTCCTAAGGATATCTTAGGGTTGAGGATTTATACTCCCCTAAGGATCGCTTGCATCTTATTGAATGGTTGCATGGTGGCTAGGTTGGTATACTTGTATCCTTCCTTGGATAGTTTGGATTGCATGATAGGATGTTTCCCATGGTAGTTAGGTCTCTCATGATAGTATGCTATTCTTTGATAGTCTAGAATGATAAATAGTTAGCATTGAGTAAGCTAGCCTGAAGGAGTACTTAGTGTGAGTGGTAGTATGGGATGCCATTCATACATGGCACAAGTATGACTTGAAGCTACTTACGAGTGTCCTCTTATGTGATGTATGCCGCTTGGATTGCTGCTATAGTTGCCCTCCATGATATGATTGACTTAAGTTAGTAGTTCCTTATCAATATGAAGTAGGTCTATAGTGACACCTAGAAATGGTAAATATGAATAGGGTAACTTCAAGATATGTTTAGTGTGGATAGTATTATGGGATGCTATCTTGGCCTTGCACAAGTATGCGTGGAGGTGGCTTGTGAAGTAGTTCACTTGAATAGGAAAGACTAATGGTTGAAGTATGAATTTATGTATGTCTTATGTTGACTCGTGAAGATATGATACTTATGTTGGAGTTTTTGTTATGAATATGTATTATCTCTTATGCTTATTTCTTATGTTAACTAACCATTGAGATGTTCTTATTATGTTGTGCTAGCTTTCATACTTGGTACATTTTGTACTAACACATATTGCCTACATTCTACTCAAATGTAGGGTGTTGGGAGATTGAGTTGCTTGGAGGCTAGGTTCCTAAGTGCAAAAAGACTTGAAGATTTGGTAACTCCTCATAGCTCCGAGGACAAACCCCATTATGTTCCCTTTATGTAGTTTCTTATGTTTTAGACTTTTGTGGGTTGTGTCCAAGACTCTTATTCATGTTATTCATAGATGGTTTGAGACAAAGATGTTAGAAAGACTTCCGCTTTTATGAAATGCTTTCCTAGTTTATGTTTAAATAAAGTTTTAAATTACCCTACTTTTCTATGATCTTATGTTATGATGATGCTAAGGGCTTGTATTAGACCCCTTCGGGGTCGAGTACACTGTGTTACGTCTAGGGGGTACCCTTGGGTCGTGACACACAGATGAGACAGAGTCTGCACCTATTGCACTGGCTGATGATACAGTGCTTGATGCGTTATTCAGCAAGGACATAGCACAGCCCAAGCCCACCCATGCTCATGGAAAGAGGCCCCGCTCCAGTTGCACTTCTGATGCCACTGAGGATTCCTGGATTATAAGAGAGAGGGCTAGCAGAATAAGAAGGCTAGGAGGGTTTCTATATTAGATAAGGAGTTGCTCCAGCAGAGGGTGCGTGAGAGTGTTGCTGGGGCATCGAGTTTTATGCCTGCTATGGAGATTCCACCTGTTGTGAGAGATGATGTGAGTACCATTGATAGTGAGGTTAGAGTGATTGATAGCACTACTGAGAGTGTTATGCTAGATGATGTTGGCACTACTGAGGGTGTCCCAAGTGTTGTTCCAACGGGCTCCGGGAAATCGGACCCCCCGCTTGTTGATAGTTCTTCGGTGCTATGCGCCACAGGTTTGCTTCACCCGATCCATTACTCTTTATTTATTTATTTTGTGCATTGGGGACAATTGCACCATATTTTGTTGGGGGTAGGGTAAATGGATTATGAGTGATAGGGTGAAGTCTGAGTAACCCAACTCATAGTCATCTCTTGGGGTTTTCTTGCGTGTGTTCTTTTGCCCCAAGAGACTGTTTACTTTATGTTCAATCGGAATGTGTTAGGATTGTATGTGTAGAAGCATGAGAAGGAAGGAAGCATGATGGCATAATCAAGAGTTGAAAAATGATACCCATCCAAAATTTGTGATATGTGCTAGATCTGTAGGCTAGAATGAGTTGAATGTGTTAGCTCTTAAAATGACATGATAATGAACCAACTTGACCACATGACTTAAGCTAAAACTTGAACTGGGTAACTGATAATCTGATATTGAAATGATGTTCCAAGAGTGGGTGAGAATAGCTGATTGTTCAGATAGTTTTTGTGCCAATCTAGAACTTGTCTGGTTAGTCTTGCTAATATAATCCACTCTAGAAGCTAGGAAGTGGTCATAGGCCCTTGTTCTAATAAGTCCACTAAATGCCTAAAATAATCCAACCAAATGAAATGAATTTTCCCGTTGATCCAAATGCTTTGAGCCTAAAATGGACCATTTCTTTCTAAACCCTTAACTCACCTACCCATAATCTACTGTGTTGGCCCCGGTCCCTCCTTGGATATGTGCACCTTGACTTAGGCCCAAAAAGCCTAAGTTGAGGGTGGCTAATGTAAAAGTGACCTCAACCTTGGCCTTGATCCGAGATCGAATATTGTGCACCTCAACCAACGAAAACTCCATAAGCTGAGGGTGGCTATGAAAGAGGAAACCGAAAGAAAAATGGGAATGAAAAGAGTTTGGTATTGAAAAAAAGAAAAAGAAAAGTGAGAAGAGGATGTGACTTTGTGCAAAAGAAGGCGAACAAAATTTTTGAAATCTAAAGAAAAGAATAAAATGCAAGAAAAAGAAGAAAGTGAAACATAAAGAGATACAAAGTCTAAAGTCACATCCATGGTTGAAAAGAATCAAAGGAAAGAAGGTAAAATGTAGGATGTAAATAATAGGGAAAAAAGAGGTAGAAAGCCTAATGTAATGTCAAGGAGGGCATAAAGTTACTAAAAAGTACCCAAATGTACCACACCTGACCCTAAGCCTACCTTACAAGCCAAGAAAGTCCTATAGTGATCCTAGAAACTAGTTTGGCGAGTTTAAGCAATGAAAATAAGGGCAAGCCTATGGTATTGAGCACAAAATGTACTTGAAGTTACTTTTGAGTGTGAGCGTTGAATGAATCATTGTACTTAAAATTATATTCATTGTGTGAAAAAAGATATTTCGTTTGAAGTAAGGGCACTAGTGGCATTGTTGGAAAGTTGGTACCTTGGTGATAGTGAAACAATGAATGTTGTGAGTCGATTGGTCGATATTTGTCATATTTTGATCCGCATGAGTTAGCTTGGTGAGTCTAAGAGAAAAGATTTGACTCAAGAAGAGAGAGTCGGGATAGAAATCCATGTGATTGCTTGTGCTTGAATATTTGCTTCTATACTAGTGTCATTTAGAGTCTTAGTGCGTCGCTTGAGGACAAACAACTAATTTAAATTGAGGGTATTGATATACCGTGAGTTTACAGTATTTTTAATACATTTCACTTAAGAGTTGTGTGTGTCTAGGACCATTTTGTATTGGTTTTAATGTATTTTTATCATGTTTGCAAGAAATAAGTACAGACGTGGAAACTGAGAGACACAGCCGAAGAATGTACAGAAAATGGCATCTACGGATGTGATCTACGAACCGTAGGTCCATTCACGCCACGTAGATGGGCAGGCAAGGCTTGAAGGAAAATTAGGGAATTCTTGGCCAAGTGTGGAACCACGGTTACAAACTACGGACCGTAGATCGACCTACGGGTCGTACTGCAGTTCCATCATATGATTCAGAGAAGGGGTTCCAGTACCTGATTTTGAAGATTCTAAGGGAGCTACGGAGGAGGATCCATCCACGGTCCGTACTGTTGATATGTCGATTTTGTCAGAGATTGAAGATTTTGAAGTTTGAAAAGTTTCCTAAGTCCTAAACCACTGAAGGGATCTATGGACCGTAGGTCAATCCACGGTCTGTAGGTCAGTGTCGTAGATCAGAATTGCGTCTTGGAACATTATTTCCTTATTTCGTTTCCTTTTTAGTTGGGACTTGTTTTTCTATATATGTGACATGTAAACCTCATTTTTTAGGGTTATACATTATTACTTTTGTTCTAGTTTTTGTCTTAGGAGATTATTTTGCAACTTTAGCAATTCTTAATTTCCAAAGTTCGTTTTGAAGATTTTTGCTTCGAAATTCAAGTTGAGATTCTGGGTTTCTTCTATTTATTACGTAAGTTCATGTTTTCTTCATCTAAAAATATGAATTGTGATCTTCTGAATATGGGTAACTAAATCCACAACTAGGGTTGTGGGAACCATGAGCATTAACAAAGTATGAATAGTAACTAGGCAATTCTTAAATAGTGTTTTTGCATGCATTGATAATTCTTTCGTCTAGAAGTCTTTTTAACGGTGGTCAACGTCAGAACTCGCCTTATTTCTACTTGTCGGACCAAGGAGGTAGTTAATAAGAAAAGAATTATCAACATAGATTTAGTGTGATACTATCTAATAGTCTAATGTCAATTGGTGCGAGGCTGAAAACTAAGCCATACATGGATGTGATGTCTAATATGAGGTAAAGGTAAGGGTTAGTAAATTATACACATGTAGCCAGACCAAGGTGCGGGGTGAAATTCTCTAGTTGCCGGACCAAGGAATTAGAGATACCTAACTTATCACTTTGCATTTTATACACTAGGAAAGGATTAATATTACTAAAATTACTACGTTATGAGCTTATGGGGAACACATACACCCTAGTTACTCTCTTAAAATCTTGCTCATTGCTACTTAACAACGATCAGTCATTTGTTTACAAGCCCCCCCTTTTACTTACATGTCTCGGAAAACACTTGGCTAAACGAATATAATAGTGAGTTAAGTTTAAGTCTAAACCATATTCCTTGTGGGATCAACCTCAACCTATAAGTTAGGTTCTTTACTTGATAACGATCGTTTATACTTCTTTAGGGAGATGTAATTTGAGCATATCAATCACTTGCCATTGATTGTGTTTGCATATAATAATAGTTATCACTCAAGTATTGGTATTGCTCTATTTGAGGCCTTGTATGGTAGGAAGTGTAGATCTCTTATAGTTTGGTTTGAAGTGGGTGAAGTTGTCCTAATAGGTCCCGAGTTGTTACATCAGTCTATGGAAGAAGTTTGACTTATTCGACAAAGGTTGAAAAGGGCTCAAAGTCGCCAAAAGTCATATGCCATTGTTTGAAGAAGAAAGCTTGAGTTTGATGTTAACGATATGGTCTTTTTGAAAGTTTCACCCATAAAGGGTGTAATGAGGTTTGGTAAGAAAGGAAAGCTTAGTCCCTGATATATAGGCCCATACCAGATTTTGAGGCGTATTGGTTAGGTTACTTATGAACTAGAATTGCCTAATGTATTGGCATCAGTGCATCCAGTTTTCCATGTCTCCATGTTGAAGAAATGTGTTGGTGATCCAACATCTATAGTTCTCTTAGAAGGTTTGGGAGTTGATGAGAATCTTTCTTATGAAAAGTTTATGTTGATATTTTAGACCGGCAAGTCAAGAAGTTGAGAAATAAAGAAGTTGCTTTCGTGAAAGTGTTGTTGAGGAATCAGTTTGTTGAGGGTGCTACTTGGGAGGCCGAGGCCAATATGATGTCCCGTTATCCTCATCTCTTTCCTTCTACCCCTAATCTAGCTTAAGATGTTGATGTTCCTCAAAGTTTACTCTTTGGTGTCATGTGCATTAGATATTCCCATGTTTTCCTCATTTATACATGCTCATGAAAAAGCTTAAATTTTGAGAAAATGAGTCAACTCGATTGATTTCTACATGTTTATGTGCATTGGAGTATGAGTTGCATATAGACTTCATGATATAATGTTTTGAACATGCTTTAACTTGGAGTTGATGTTTCCTGCTCGTATATGTGCATTGATGTAATTGCATGCATGTTAGGTTCGAGTTCCGACCTTTATTATGATGTCTTGAATCTCATTCGAGGATGAATGATCCCAAGGGGGAGATAATGTAACACCTCAGATTAGAAAGAGGGTAAGAAATTCAATTTTTAAGAATCTTGTGCTAGTTCCTACAGTGCCATCCACTGTCGGTGGAACGACACACGGACTGTAGGTGGTGTCCGTGGTTGGCCAGAAAGTTTTCCCTGAAAAGGTCTAGATCCATGGCAAGATCAATGGACCGTAGATGGACTCATGGTCCGTGGATGAGTTATGTCTATGAAGGCCTCCAATTTTAGTTTCTAACACCAGACAACGGATTAACATGATGGACCGTCAGTTGAACCTCGGTCGGTAAGTCGTCACCATCGTTGGTGTCAGCAGTTTAATTGTTAGGGGCTTTTGGGTCTTTTCCTTATTATTTTATCCTAATACAATGTCGTTTTGCCCTTCACTTAAAGACCTATATAAGTGTTTTAACCCCCAAATTTCCCTAATTGAAATCACTTTCTCAAATTTACAAAAGAAGAACAATCTTCCTCTCAGAATATTTCTCTCTCTAAAAAGCTTGTAGAATAAAGGATCAACCTATGGTTTCAAACCAAGTCTCCAATCCCATCATTGAAGGCAAGCTTTTAGAATTGAGGTATGATAGTTTTCATCTAAGGAAGCCTTTCCTTCATGGATTTCCCAAATTCTCCAATTTTCAAAGTTAGAATATCCCAATTGAGTTAGGATTTTGTTCTATGTTATGGGTTCTCTTAATTATTAATTTAATTAACTGAATTATGATCTCTTATTCATGAATTGAGATAATCTCATGTTTTATGATGGTCCCCCATTAACCCATTGAATTCCCATGATTTTCAAGTTATGATTATATATGATGTGGGTTTTGGATTATGAAAGAAAATTTTATGAAATCAAGCATGTTCTCATGAAATCTATGTAAATGTTTTAAGGATGCTTTGAGAGTGAAGTATCGATGTTATTGATTGTTGTGCTGTTGAAAGGATTTCTCGTATACGCATGAAAGCATGATTTGTGAAAGGTTTTCTCACACAAAAAAAGTTCTTAGGTTGAAAGGTGTCACGCCCCGAGACTCCCCCCTTGACGTAACACGAGACCTAGGATCACGAGTGACCCCATGCTAACCCTGTGTCTGGCATATCATAAGCATATTAAAAGATAAATGAATAAAGACATACTATGCAAAAGATTTAAACAATAGGTAACTGAAAGTGGGGAATACCCAATACTGATCTGAATATAAATAATGTACTCTGAATTTATTGATAATGAACAATCATTTAAAAGCTAACGTTGAATCAATACTATGTCTGGAAAAGCCTCTACTGACTAGAATTATTGGGACATGCCCCAGCTAACTCTTGAAAACTTGAACTAAAAGAAAAGACTGAATATAGAAAACATGTTTGTAATACAGAGTATGCATTAGTACTTGGAATGTATTAAGCATGCAGGATATAGAATATAGCTGAACAAAATAATAATACTGGACAAGCATATTGAGTAATGATATAATCTGAACGGAATGTAAATGCTGAAATATATTGAAGAATGAGCTAAGTGCAATGACCAAGTACTAATCATGAACACGACATACTGAGATTGAATGTTGAAGTGTAACTGAAAACCTGGTCAAATGCATTAAAGTATGACTATGGGAGCTACTATTAATCGACATAAAACCACGTGAGTTAAGCGTGGAGTCCGATGTATACACCCCATTGAGAGGACCCAATATACCTTGACATGGGTATAAAGGCATGACTGGCGTGATCACGAAATCTAAAGCCTACAGAGGGGACTTATAAACATACAGGGGCACGTAGTTCTGGGACTATGAGAGTAGGCGGAACCCTAGTCCAACTCGGTGTTAAGTCTACTCCCAACTAGAAATGTGTAAGACACAACATAAGTGCAATATTGTATACCTCTATATTATGACATGCAAATCAGATAATGCCATATTTAGGAACTAACAATGTAACATTCGAAAACCGGAGCATGCTTATCTGTTTAATTGGCCTAGCAGGTGTAATTCATGAACTAAGAGAAACTACACAACTAGGGTTCTGAATTTCATGCATGGAACTAAGCAACAAATTCATGAAGACATGATAATCTGATAAAGAATACTACAACAACTAAATCACAATAATTCAACAATGTTTTTGAAACCCTAGGTCAAAACATGATATAGAGAATCAAGAATATGACTAAATTCTAGGAACATAATGGATGAAAGGAATCCACTAGTGAAATCCCACATACCTGGTGATGAAATCTACGGAGAAATCCTTTGATTTTGGGGTTGGAACTGAAGAAAATGTGTTCCATGTTCTTGAGGGGTTGGTCGACTCTTTCTCCTTTTTATCGCTCTAAGAATTGGTGAATTTTTTAGAATGAGGGTTGTGGGTAAGTCTGACTAAGTTATTAGGCTTAGAGTGAGTAAAATGACGTAGTTTAAGGGCCCCAACGCATAGGAAAAATACATAAATGCCTCTAACTTAAAAGTTGACGAAGGCCACCCACGGAGAGACCTACGGTCCGTAGGTAGACCTACCAACCGTAGGTAGGGGTCGTAGGTCAAGTCTTCCTGACAAGGCTTCACTATAATGAGCATAAAAATTTACTCGAACTTGGAATTTTAGCAAATTCGGTGGCGTTGGAAAGAGTATTCAATTATCTATCATTTGTTAGGTCATAGGCCACCTAATACCTTTTGTGCTAAAAGTTATGACCGTTTGAAGTTGATCGAACAACAATTTCCCTCTAACTGGCTACTGACCCTCACTTACGGTTCGTAATTCCAACCACGCACCATCTTGGTCGACCGTGGGTGGGGTCAAAGACCATAAACATTTGGTGCCCACCTACGGACCGTGTGTTCGACCACGGACCGTCGGTGACTTCTGTGGTTCTTGTACCAGGTCCTGGAAAGCTGAATTTTTCTATTTTCTCAAATCTGAGGTGTTACAGTATCTCCCCCTTGGGAACTTTCATCCTGGAATGAAGTCTAAACAAGCTGAGTATGGAGGGAAGGAGCTACAATCCCTACCATTAAGTTCTAAACATTGATATCTAACTTAACTGAGTTCCAAGAACATAAAATATGCTAAAATGCAAGAACAATTGAAGGAACAAGATACTAAGACTGAATTTACGCACAAGAAAACTAGGAGGCTGGAGAGGAACTATTACCTGAAGCTGAAACAGAATCGGAAGGAAAGAGATGAGGGTACTTGGCCATCATGGCTGCTTTTACTTCCCAAATAGCTCCATTTTCTGACTGACTCCTCCACAAAACATTTACTGAAGCGACTTCCTAATTTCTAATCCTAAGAACCTGAAGGTCCAGAATTTCAACTAGCACTTCTTCATAGGTGAGACTATCTTTCACAACCACACTCTCTAATGGTACTATTAATGTCTGATCACCCAGACACTTCTTCAACAAGGAAATGGGAAAGACTAGATGAACCATTGCTAGTTCTGTTGGCAATTCTAACTTATATGCCACTTTACCAACCCTTCTCAGGATTCTATAAGGACCTACAAATCTCGGACTGAGCTTCCCTTTTTTGCAAAATTTCATCACCCCCTTTATAGGTGACACTTTTAGGAAAACCCAATAATCGATCTCAAACTCCAAGTCCCTTCTTCTTACATCTGCATAGGACTTGTGACAGCTACTCTGAGTTGTCTTAAGTCATCCACTAATGAGCTGAACTTTTTCCATAGCCTCATGAACCGAATTCGTCCCTATCAAGGCTGCTTCACCTACTTCAAACCAACCAATCGAGGACCTACATCTACACCCATATAGTGCCTCATAAGGGGCCATATGAATACTAAAATGGTAACTATTATTATAGGTGAACTCTATAAGAGGTAGGTGATCATCCCAACTACCCTTGAAATCGATCATGCAAGCTCTCAACATGTCCTATAATATCGAAATGGTATGATCTACCTAACCATCTGTCTGTGGATGAAATGTTGTACTGAAATTTACCTGAGTACCAAGACCTTTCTGAAATGATTTCCAGAAATAATAGGTAAACTAAGGACCTCAATCTGAGATGATTGACAAAAAATCCCATTTTCACGACCCAGGGGTACCCCCTAGATGTAACATGGAGTATAGAACCTCGAAGGACTCTATACAAGCCACTTAGCATATCATAAAATAACCATTAGAACAATAAGAGTAAAAATGCATTTCCAGTCTAAAATTTTAATAAAAGTAAAGCGGAAGTCTAGACTCTAAGTCTCAACGTAGCCATCTATTAAAATATTCAAAATGAGAGACGGCCTAGCCCATACAACACAGTCCAAAAAGATGATACAATAAATGAACTACAATGAGATAACATCCATCCTCGAATCATGAGGACTCACTAACAAGCGAGGAGAATAAGCAAATCCAAGCTTTAGCCATATTGACCCATGGTTTTGAAAAAGATGGAACCCTTCCATACAAAAAAAAATAAAAAAAATGATGAAAAATAAAAAAAATGAAAAAGTTGTGGAAGAAAGTTGTGAAAGTTGCAAAACAAATGGGGTGCCCGGTGTTCCATGGAAAGTGAATAAAGGGGTGAATTTTGAGCATGAATGAGAATGTTGAAGAAAAGGAAAGGAAGTGTTGCTCACACCGCATTTCATGAGGATAGCAGCCTTTGAGCCTAAATGACCATACCTCCACACTCAGCCCCATTACAAGCCTTGAAAAGATCTTTTTGATCTTGAGTGAGTTGAAACAAATGTTGGTTGGCAAATAAGGGCAAACCTATTAGTGGAGTCATGCGTGTGTTCATCTTTGTGAGTGTGAGAGTTGTATGTAATTTCAGAACTATAAAGTGTTGAACCATTGTGTGTGAATATGGAATTATTCTTTGTGTGAGGACATTTGAGTACCTTTGTAGAGCTTGAACTTGCATTTGAAGCAAGTATTGTGAACTTGAGAATCTTTGGTAAAGGTAAGTCATAACTTGAATCTTTGAGTGCACAATTGATCCTTGCATGAGTAAGTTGAGTCTTTTTGTGTACGTTCATGATGGAGTCTTGTGTAGCACTGTCGGAGGCATCCCTTTTGAACTGTTGAACTTGAGTTTTACTTGAGGACAAGCAAAAGTTTAAGTTGGGGGTGTTGATGAGTCCGAGATTTGGACTCATTTAGGGCTTATTTACAATGATTTAGTGTCCTCAGATATTTAATTTGTGCCAACAACTGATGTAAAACCATTGATTTTTAGATACATGGATTGAGGAACAAAGCTAGGACAGAAATGGTCAATCGAGACAACACGAGCGAAAAAGAAAAGGGAAAAATAAGTCTGATGATCGCCGAGTTTCACTCGGCAACTCGCCAACTTGCCACTTTCCCCCCTAAAGTTACAGAATGCTGAGGCTGAATTAGGGGTAACTTCGGCGAGCAGCAGTTCCCCTCGGCGTGTCGCCGATCGTTTCGGCGATGGATGACTAGGTCGCCAAAAGTACTAATGGAGATCCAGATAAGTGTTGATAGGTGAGATGAAAGGAAAAAGGGTGCATCGCGGAATCACTCGGCGATCCAGATCTGGCTCGCCTAAAATTACAATGGTTGGACGAAGAAGAGATGAAAAATGAAGGCGAGATAAAGGAAAATTGGCGAGTAGCCAAACGGTCGGCGAAGCCCGACTTACCTCATCGACTGGTCTCAAACATCCGCACAACAAACTTGCATAAATTGTTTTTTTGCAAGAGAGAGAGGGTATTCAGAAACGTGAGGAACAAAAGATTAAGAGCAAAATACTACCATTGGGAATTTCAAGTGATTTTAGCAAGGTTTTTCTTGGGGATTTTGTAATAGCAAAGATTTTAGTAAATTTTAACTTTTGAACTTCATTTACGCAGCTATGGAAAATGTGGCAGGTGTTGGTTTTCATCTTTTCACCATGATTGGCTAAAACCCTAACCTTGGGGGTTTGACAATGTGACCAATTGTTGCATTCTAGTGAATGGGTGTTATCAATTAGAGATTGTTAGTGTTAATCTGAAGCTGGTCTAAATTAGTTTGGTGGTTTAACTTCATTTTGTATCTTTGGTGTGATAGATTTCAGAGTTTTGTGCTTGCTCGAGAGAGAAGTACAGAACCAACATAGTATTTTGGCATCCTTAGTAGTGGGTCTTGCCGGTTTCAGCTTGAGAAAGTGAAACCTATGACCCAACCTTTGTATCTTGCTCGAAAGAGTGGATTTGATGAGAACGTGGGCTGGTTAGCTTATGGATAATGTCGAGGTTCGAGAGAACTCAACAGAAATAAGGAAATTGTTGGAGTGAAAATTGTTTTACTTATAGTCCATTCTACCTGCGATGAATTAGCACTATCGATAATGATATACACTTAAGTTGAATTTCAGCAGTTGGTTAGTCAATCCCCCAAGTGTTTTCTAGTTATCTGATTGTCTCTTGTAGTTAAATTGAAGTGGGTTGGTAACAATATCCTGAAATTTGATTGTGAAACTCTTAAGTGTTGTGTTGCTCAATTGTACAGATCATTGTCATACTTTCGTATTTGAATTCAAAGGAAGCTACTCTCTGTGGGATTCGACCCTAACTCATTTAGTTGGGTTATTATACTGACCAGCGATCGTTAACACTTAGAATTGGATGAAGTGTGTTTGAAACGTTAATCAATATGACTTGATATGATAGATTTAGATGATATCCTTTAGTATAAATGGGCTGCCTTACTGTTATGTGTGTTTGTTGGTAGAAAGTCATGATGAGTATTAAGGTGTGTTGAAAGATTCGATGAATAAGATGTTTTAGAAATACCTAGATGTGTGAAGTGAGTAGACTCCTCTAAGAAGGGTAGAAGTGTAATTCACCTTGGTTTAGAATCATCTTGTGTGATGGATGTGAAGGCTTAGTGATGACTTGATCCGACCTTAGAATGGAAAGAAATGAGGCTTATAAGAGTCCATATAGGCTTACTCCCAAGGGGGAGATGATGTGCTTAGATAGCAAGGTCGTTGAGTTTTCTTGATGTTTATGATTTAGGTTGATTTGAAATTCTCACCTTGAGAGGTGTATTATGTTTTGGGAAGTTTAGTCCCAGTTTTGTAGGCTCATATGAGATCTTGGGTGGTGTTGGTAAGGTTGTTTGTGAGCTAGAGTTTCTTATTGAGAACCTCCCTAGTTTAGAAGTACCAGTTGGGAACTTAAACCGGCAAGTTAAGAAATAGAAGAGTAAGGAAGTTGTTTCCATGAAAATGTTAAGGAGTAGTATTATAGTAACGGTTTTAGTTGAGGGTGCTACTTCGGAGGCCAAGGGCCAATGAGAAGTCCCGATATCCTCATTCTCTTCCTTCTACTCCTATTTAAGCTTAAGAAAAAGAGTTCCTTGTGGCTTGTTTCATGTTTGGTGTCATGTATGATTATTTGTTTCCATGGTCTCCTTATGTTATTCATGTTCTTGATGAATTCATGTTTAATGAGAAAATGAGTTTTCGTGATTTTTATTCCTCATGTTGATGCGCATTTAGTATGAGTTGCCTATATGTTTCATGAGATTAATTGTTGAACATGCTTAAATGTGCTTTTGGGAGTAATTGCATAATTTTATTCATGATGTTATGATGAGCATGCTTTGAGTTGGAGAAGGTATTCCTCCAATGCTATGAGAAATGTTGAAGTTTTCATGCATAATGGATTGGTAGATGTAGTCCCTGCTTCCTTGTGTTGCACTGAGCATGTATTGAGACGGAGTTGATGTTTCCTCCTTGTTTTGTGCATTATTATGATGTTTCATGCATGATGGGCTGCTAGTCTTGAGTCTATAATTCTGTAAGGTGTTTAAAGTGTCATTCGAGGATGAATGTTCCCAAGAGGGAGATAATGTTACGACTCGGAAAACTAGTAGGTGAAACTAGAGCCTTACTTGTGAGTTGTTATGTTAGATGTGGGGTTTGGAAGTGTAAAATGACTTCCTTAACTTAGTATGAAGATTTTAGGGTTAGGGCGTCAAGGTACGACCCCCAAGGACCACCCAAGGGGTCCTTGAGGAGGACCTCAAAATAGCCCAATAGCTATCAAAATCAATGGTGGATGGACCCACGCCCCGTGGGAAGGGTCATGGGTCAAGGCTGATGTTCCCCTCAAAAGTGAGTTGCAGACCACCCACCTGCAGGACGGGGCATAGGTCCACCTACAATCCGTAGGTCATGGGCGTGGGTGGGACTGCACTTTCTACCAAGGGTTTGGACAAATGAGGGGCAAGTAGGTAAATTCCTAGGTTAGTTACATTGAAGTAAGGTAAGTTTATATTGTTTATTTAGACCTATTTAAGACCTTTTAAGTCATTAACCACCCCTTTATACTTTATAATTCCCAAACCCTAAATAGTAACCAACTCCTCTCCAAATATCTCTCTCTAAAACCAGAAGAAGAAGTCAAGGTCTAGGGCTCAAGGACTCATCTTTTCCACTCAATTTTGTGAGGAATATTCAATTAAGGTATGGTAGTTTTAATTCATGGTTAACTTTTCATCCATGAAGTCCTCAAATTTTCAATTTCAAAGTTGGAAATTCTCCAAAACTAAGGATTTTCATTCTAGGTCATGGATTCTTTCTCAAAACGTGTTCAATGGTTTAATTATCATATATTAAGATTGAATTGCTGTTTTATGATGGTTTTAAGATAAAATCTCCCATGAATCCATGATTTCCCCATAACCCTAATTTATGACTATGTGATGTGGATGGATTGTAGTAACATGAATGTTATGCAAATGTTCTTGTAATGGTTTAGTTACTTGAATTATGTCATTATTCATTCCTAAATTGTAGTAATTCTAGGTGTGTAAGTGAATTGTGATTCATAGACTTTGGAGGGCAAATTATGAAGATTGATGTATAGTCACGATGCTTGTGTACATGCTTTGTGCTTTCAATAAAAGTAATGTGATCATGACTACAATGCAATTGTGATATTGTTGAAAGGTTATTCTCAATTATACACTTGTGAATGATGATGTCATGTTGTGAAAAGTTTCTTCATGTAATGGTACGCCTTGAATTGGTAGGCTTAGGGAATCCTCTTCTTGTGTAACTAAAGTATCTTGACTTAATGAACATTGAACCGGTAGACCTAATGGTGGTAGCCCTTTCATGTGTTTAATAATGTACATTGAATCAGTATACCTAATGGTAGTAGCCCTTTCATGTGTTTAATAAAGTACATTGAATCGGTAGACCTAATGGTGGTAGCCCTTTCATAAATGATTAATGAAGTATTCTAAAGCTTTGTCTTGAGCCGGTAGACCTAATGGTGGTGGCCCTTTCATGTGTGTAATAATGTACTTTGGGTCGGTAGACCTAATGGTGGGAGCCCTCTCAAGTATAATGATGTTAATGAGAATGAACTACTCTATGGGAATTTAAAGCTTAGCACCGAGTGGATATTGTAAGGTGGAAGTTCTCCCCATGTTACGTCGGGTTTCAATGAACACCTTCCTTATCCCATTACTATGTTCCCACATAGGTTATTAGCTAGTGGATCAACCTAAGCTAAAATGTTATCGGTCCTACCTTAGGCAAGTACACCAACCCTTTTCGGTGTGGGACACACACCGGATTCCATGATTTGCTCACATGGTCTATGTCGGTTGGGATTTATTCCCATCATGTGAGTTATGTGCTATGATTACTAATGAAGTTTTATGAAGTGTGGGTAGTAGTATGGGATTTCATTCATGCATTGCATGAGTAGGTTTTAAAGGTGGCTATGGTGTGTTTCTCTAATGTCATAATGTCTAATGAAATGAATGTGCTCATAATGATGCTAATGAGAATGTTGACTTAAAGGCTTAATGTAATGACGAATGCTTAACTTTAATGTTATTATGAGTTGTTTACCTTGTCATGACTTATTAAATGTGAATGTTCCATGTCTATGATTATTGACTAAAGATGAGAATGAAGAATGGTAAGTAGGTCTAGGCCTCAAAGTGGTACTTAGTATGATTGGTATTATGGGATACCATTCCTACGTTGCATAAGTATAACTTAGGGTTACTTAAGATGATGGTTCTAATGTGTTATAATGACTTATATGATGAATATGCTTATGTCTTATGGGTCTATACTAAATATGCATGATAATTCTCAGACTTGTTATGTCACGACTTGGGGGTAGACCCCAGATGCGACACAACGTACTTGACCCCGAAGGGCTCTCATACAAGCCTCATAGCATTCTTGAACATAAGAAAAATAGAGAAGAATTAGAAACTTTCTTCACAATCGAAATCATTTTTTATTAAAAGCAAGCAGAAGACTTTCTATATTATGTCTCAAACCATCAAATACTTTGAATACAACTTTGGGACTAAGCCCATACAAAAACTCTAATCATACAATGAAAGACATAAAGTGAACATAGTGGATTTTGTCCACAAAGCTATGAGGACTCACCAAGTCTTCATCTCCAAGCTCCTTAGAAACCTATCCCTCAAGCATAGAATATAAATATCTCCCAAACTCTATACTTTGGTAAAAATGAGAAATATGGGTTAGAACAATTAAGTACTAAGTATGGAAGCCATACAAAAACATGCTTGAAACGGACATCTTATTTGAAAGTCATGCTTTTATGTCATTTTGATAAAACCTTCATGGACATAAACATAAGAGACATAATATTCAAAGATAACCAACATACAAGTCATTTCATCACTTTAGAACATAATCAACATGAAAACCATTACCTTCACCTCAAGTAACCCTCGAGTTATACCTTGTGCAATGTATGGATAGCGTCCCGTACCACCATCTACACTAAGGTACCACCTTAAGGTCACCAAAGGTCAACTTACCATTCAACCTTTCCATCTTCAACAACATTCATACATAAGAGACATAAACCTTTCATAAGCTATATCATCACATAAGGACCATCACCTAAGACAACCCCTAAGTCATACTTGTGCAATGTTCAAGTAGCATCCCATACTACCACTCACACTAAGTACTCCATTGAAGTAACCATAAGCAAGGCACATTCATATACAAGAAGTCATAACAAGGAAGTAACCCATAATATAATCCAAGTATAGCATGCACCTTTACATTTAAGCATATAAGAGTCAACATTCTTCAATAGCTTCATTTAGAGGAGTTTCACTCATTAGAACTTAGGTCATCATTCTCATTAACTTTATCAGAACAGGACATTCATACATTTAGAGGACTTTCATAAATTAGTCATTAAGACTTAGAGAACTCACTATGACCCTCTCAAATCCTACTCATGTAATGCATAGATGGCATCCCATAATACCACCCACACGTCATAGAACCTCTTAAGAAACCATAATACACATCTCACATGATGGGAATAAGAATTTAAACGACATAGACCATGTGAGCTAGACATGGAATCCGGTGTCATATAACCCCACACTGTAAAAAGGTGGTCTACTTGTCGAAGGAAGACCGGTAACATTAGCTTGGATGGAATCCACTAGCTAATATCCTATGTGGGAACGTAGTTATGGGATAAGAAAGATGTTCATTGAGATCTGGCCTAACGTTGGGAGAACCACCATCTTACCATATCCTCTAGGTGCTTAGCCTACATTCCCTTTGAGTAGTTTCATTTTAATTACATTGTTGTACTTGAGATGGCCACCAATATTAGGCCTACCAACTCAAAGTACGTTACACAAGAAAGGGTCACCACCATTAGGTCTACCGCTTCAAGGTACATTTAAAGATAGCTCATTGATTTCCTAGAAAGAGCCACCACCATAAGGTCTACCGTTTCTAGGATCATCATTTCACACAAGAAAGGGCCACCACCATTAGATCTACTGTTTCAAGGTTAAACATTCACATTAGCACCTAAACTCCTCATGAAAGGCCACCACCATTAGGTCTACCAATCCAAGATTTAGCCTAGAATACTTCATTAGACACTTATAGAAAGTCTATCAACATTAGGTCTACCAATTCTAGATCATTCATTCATTCATTCATAAAAAGGCTACCAACCTTAGGTCTACCAATTCATGATCATTCATTCATTCATTCATTCATAAAGAGGCTACCAACATTAGGTCAACCACTTCATGATAATTAAGCCATTTAGCCAAGATACATTCATTATAAAATAAGAGGATGGCCTAGCCTACCAATTCATGATACTTCATTCATGATCACATTCATAAATACAAGAAAAGGATTCCTTAGCCTACCAATTCAAGATACAACATTCATATTATCTTCAATTATACAAGAAAAGGATGCATATGCCTACCAATACAAGATATACAACATTACATTATATAACCCTTC
The DNA here is from genome assembly GCA_029582605.1 of Solanum gracilifrons. Taxonomy (NCBI): domain Eukaryota; kingdom Viridiplantae; phylum Streptophyta; class Magnoliopsida; order Solanales; family Solanaceae; genus Solanum; species Solanum gracilifrons. Next base: position 423 of record JAJOOH010002197.1, on the reverse strand, counting down.
ACATTCCATCATCATCATTCATGAGTGTTAATTGAGAATATACTATCAACAATAACACAATTACATTCTATACATGATCATCATTCTATCATTGGAATCACATGCATATCCTTCACATCATAATCACACATTAATCATTCATACTTTGCCTTTCAAGACCATGATCCCACCATACATATTAATTAAACACCACCACCTTTCAAGTGGATCAATACAATTAGGCAAGATTAATAACATAATTACAACATTATATATCCATATAAACATAAACAATTCACATTCCCTCATAATCAACCAATTCCCAATCACAAATCAACATATAGGAATTTGGGGAAAATCATGGGTTCTAGGAAGAATTCATCTTAATTCACCTTTAAATCCACAATTCATTCATAAATATATGCAATAAATCCTTTAGAAATC
>JAJOOH010002196.1:0-39253 GCA_029582605.1 Solanum gracilifrons | reverse complement strand
GTGATGGTGGAGGTGATCAAAGTAGTAAAAAATAAATTTATAAATTTAATTTCTTTAAAAAAAAATATTATTTTTTTAGGCGTTGGGGTTCGGAGTGGGTGGGAGGCTAGAAGGGGATAGTGGTTGTGGGGTGATCAAAGTAATAAAAAATAAATTTAATTTTTAGGCGTTGGGGTTGGGTGGGGGGGGGGGAGTAGGAGTAGTAAAAAAAAATAATTGAGGCATTGGAGTTGGGACTAGTGGGCAAGTTAAATCTAAAAAGTTCTTAAGTATTTTATTCGTGGGTGGGGTGGGGTGGAAGGTGAGGAATATTTTTTGCTTTTGAAGCTTTTAACATGATACCTATAATAATATGGGAAACTATGAATAGTCATATTATTCATTGGATAACTCATTTTTATCTATTTAAAATATGAGTGAAATCGAATATTTTACCCATTTTTATTTAACTCATATTCGACTCGACCCGTTGGTTTCACTCCTAATCGTGGACAATCCTTTTCTCGGAGGGATTCGGAAGTATGTCATAGAAATCTTTGTTATGATGATTTCTGTTCTAAAAAGGGATATCAAATGTCGCTTTGGCCGAGTGGTTAAGGCGTGTGCCTGCTAAGTACATGGGGTTTCCCCGCGAGAGTTCGAATCTCTCAGGCGACGTATTCTTTTTTTTTTATTTTCACTTTCGTTTCAAACTCTGAATACGAAGAAGGCATATATATAAAAACCAGTAAAATTGCATATATATATATAAAAACTGATTTTCACCTGTGAAAACAAAAACCAGTAAATTGCATATATATAAAAACTAGTAAATTAGGAAGTTAAAATACATAACTGACCACACGACATGGAGATGTGAAAGTTGAAATTAAACAACAAAAAAAGGAACTTATTCGAAAGCGATTGGTTATATATGTATACTAGGCAGAAAGCTTAGAAGCTTCCAGATCAGCAGCTTGCTTGATCAAACTCTGTTCACTATCATCAAGCACCATTTGAATCGGCGATGAACCAAGTCCATCGGCGATTGCCAGCATAATTTTCCTCATCTCATTTCCAAATTCCTCTCGATCGACAGTGCCGTTGTGGTCGCAATCAAACTTCTCGAATATGGAATCATAGAGGTCGGTGAGTTCCTCCGGCGTGGCGGCGACGTCGACGCCGAAGTGAGATTCAATGAGATGGAGAGATTCAAAGGCTTTGCGGAGCTCGGATCGAGACAAAACGCCGTCGTTATTCAAGTCCAAATCGGTAAATCCCTTATCAATTGACTTTGTGAAAGCAGCTTCGTCGTTAACGAAATCTCGAATTGTTGATCCGTCTATGATCACCACTCCCATTTTTATTTAATTTTTTCAAGTGTTTGAGAAATTGTTCTATTGATTATGGGGAAATTGGAATAGGATTTATGGTTGGGGAATTATGCCAATTTGTTAAATTAATTAGAATGTGAAAACTACGCCAACATATTTTAAGATATAAAGATATACTTTTCGAAAGTATAAACAGTCGGTGGATACCTTGTCATTAGAGCATGAATATATCATATCATGACACGTGGTTCACTCCTTTGATTTTCTATTACCAATACTTCTTTTTTCTATTTCCAAACATATTTGATATTCGTATTGAAGTTCTACTATAATTCATGTTGTGTAGAGTCTTATTCAAGAGGAAGTCTTCCTATCAAAGATTTCTCTATATTCAAAATAAAAGCCGAGATCTTTGATTAAGAAAAAATAGTCCTACTTAGTACTCTCTGCACCATATCCTTCAATAGTAGGAGTACGTTTTTTCGTTTTTCAATACTTTCTTCATTTACTTTTATTTGTCATGGTTTCATTTTTTAGAGATTATAAAAATTTTGACTAACATTTTACGACGTATTTTTTATCATATTGATATACAAAAAATTGCAATTTATAGTACTTTTTGTATAAATTTTGAAAATTTAAATTTTTTTCTTTAAAATAATGAATTAATGCAATCTAGTTTAACTTTAAAAATTAATTAATTTGACTTTCGAAAAATGAAACATGACAATTAAAAATAGACAGAGAGGTAGTATGAGAATATTTGTTCCAAGTAGGAGATGTGCAATGGTGTAAGTAACGAGGATTGAGGACAACCACTACTTTTATCATCAATGCTATCCCCTTAATTTGTCCCAAAAAAGAATTATATACTCCCTAGTCCCCCCGTCTATTTTCATTTGTTATTATTTGATTTGACATATTTATTAAAAATTAATTATTGATATAGGTATTTTATCAAATTGTTCCTATTAAATATAGAGATTTCTGAAATATTTTCTAAGGAAAAATTGTATATAATAGCAAACTATTAATTCAAATTAAATGCTATAACCACAGCTTGATTTAATTGTAACCCGTAGCAAACTGTTTCCATTCGCCTCTCTCCCTGAAATTCTCGCTCGCCACTCTCCCTCTCTTGCTCGCCAGTCTCTCCCTCGCCTCTCTCACTTTATACAAACACAAATGTATAAAATGCATTTGTGTTTGTATAGAATGAGAGAAAAGTGTATATACAAATACAAATACATATATTTTCGTCCTATATACTTATAATTATACAAATACAGATCTTTCCTGCTCAGTTCTCTTTTGTCTTTCTCACTTTATACAAACACGAATTATACAAATTACAATGTATAATTTGTGTTGTATGAAGCGAGAGAGAGATTTGATATACAAACGTTTTATTTCGATTCAATTGTATACAAATTCAAATTTTATGCAGATATACAAACACATAAAATTGAATTGAGAGGCTGTCAGCGATTTTATACAAATCTCAAGCCCCTAGCGATTCATACAATATGATGCTCTATAGCAAATATAAAGTTTGTTATGAAGCGCAATTATGTAAACTATAACTATAGCTACAAATTTGATTTTTATGTTTGTTAAATGCAGAAGTTGTTCTATTTTTAAATGGTAGGGGAAAATGGAGAATAGGGTAAATAGGTAATTTATCCTAAATAGTTACTAATGTTATAAATATTTTTTTATTGAGGTTCCACTTATTTGATAAAAAAATCATAAAGAGATATTTTTTTATTTAAGAATTCATTTTTTTAGGAATAATTTTGAAAATTGCAAAGCTTTTCATATTTTTTAAATTTAGTGCCAAAACCTATATTACATAAATTGGAAGGGACATAATAGTTCTTTATTTTCTTTTGATTTTTCATTTCGTGATCGGAGCACACAGTAGAGACCCAGTTAAATTCGGATCGCGCACTGTAGGATCCATTTGAGGGTGACACTCCCAACATGATTTTCTCCATACTCAGGATTCGAATTCGAATCTGAATCCTCTGATTAAGGATAAAGTAATTTCAACACTGCACCTCAATTATGTTGATTGGGAGAGAATAGTTCTCTACTATGTCTTCTTGAATTTGCATAATTTAATGTACGGAACTTTTAGTTGAGCAGTCGTCTTAACGTATATATATATATTTTTGTAATATTTGAAAGAAACAAAAATTAAAATTAAAAGACATATTTAAAAATTAAAATTGTATTTGGTTATACATTTTAATTTTTTAAAAAAAAATTGAAATTTGTGAGTGAAAAACTGATCAAAATTATTTTTTCAAACTTAAAGTTCGTCTTTAATTTCATTTTTCGGAATCAGTCGGATGTATAATTTATAATATTCAAACACAAGTTGATAGTCTAAATACTATTATTCAACATCAAGTTAGAATATATTTTGATACTTCATTTCATCCAAATTTTATTTAAATGCTCTTAGACTTTCCAACTGACTTTTCTTGTGGCATCATATTCTGCTTACTGCTCAGTCTAATTCATTGTTATGGTATATCTCTTGTATTAAGGGAAGAAAATATGAAACAATAGGTGTTAAGCACAACAATTTGGGCTGTAGCTTGGGCTTCCTCCAGAAAATCTCTGCTTAACATGGATTGTAATCCAGTACTCTGAGTTGCCATTAAATATGAGCCCACATCAACCAATGTACAAGTATAAACCATGACATGTTTCCTTAGTTTAAACCATGAAATTAAAAGATATTTTGTTACATTTTATATATTTTTAGTTTAAGACCACAAATTTTTAAAAAATGTTTTACTTTCTTAGACTTGTGGCTCATTTGGTTGGGGAAACAAGTTATCCTGGGATTAATTATCCGAGATTGTTATCCTACCCTGGGATAAAAATAATACTACAATCTCATATTAACTAATTTCGTGATAAGTTATCCTTTGATTATTTTTCTGAATATACTTGGAATAAACTCATCATAAAATTAATTTTGAAATTAGTTATCTTTTATTCTTCACAACAAATAAGTCCTCTCAAGTTAAAACGAGACAAATAAATTAAAATATTTTGATACGTATTAGTTAATGATACATTCCACTACTATGGTCTATGTCCCAGGGCCTGACAGCCAGTTGGCAAAGCTCTTCTGCCTTTTCTTCTAAATGCCTCTTCTCAATTCTTATAATAACCGTATTGTACTTCTATCCCAAAATAACCATTATGTTTCTTGACCTTTAGGTTCATCTAAGGTCAAGTTCACTTCATTTATTATTCTACATATATAGATTTATAATTTGGACGGTAGCATCATGCATTTTCTAGTGACACTTACTTCCTTATTACTAATTTGACTTATTGAAATATAATATCTAAATGTTCCCTAAAGTGAACACCACATATCATAATAAAATGGGGTACCCAAATCCAGCCAAAAACTTCCATTTCAAAGAGTCGTACGTAAACTAGATAAACTTTAACATATTACATTTTATAACGTGACCCCTTCATTAACAGATTAACCTAACTTATATAAAATGAGTTAGATAATCATCCATTAATTACATTTATACACCTCTTCTTCCTGAGTCAGACTTGGTCAATGATCTAAGTCTTACTAAGAATTTGACATTTTTATCCCTAGTTGACCCTTCTTTCTTCTTCTTTTTCTCCGGTGAACCTTCCGGACAATGATCCGGCGACTCCATCAATCTCCGACCTATACTCTCCGGCGTCCTTGCCATGTCATCGTACTCATGTCCGCCCTCCATAGCATCCACGTCAGCACCTAATATCTTTGCTTGCATGGCGGTCAACACGGACTTCACCGCCACATCAGCATCCCTCCTGTTCCGCAACAAGATCTCTCCTATATGAGCTGGCGTGAGGGTCCCACCTGACCTTATGCAGCTCTCCACGACGTCGAATAGCATGTGCGAGTCCAATCCTAGGTAATTCTTCACCAAGACTTTGAAGGCATGCATCCCGCACATGCCAAGGCTAACATGCATGTCCATTCTCCCACATCTAACCAACGCTGGGTCTACATTGTCTTTGTGATTCGTAGTGAAAATAATCACCTTTTCTTCTCCACAACACGACCATAGCCCGTCGGTGAAGTTCAACAAGCCAGATAACGTCACACGTCCGTTATCTTCTGCATTATCGCTCATCATGACATGGCGATGATTCTTTTTCTGCATTGTTTGGATGTTCCTCCTTTTTGTCATCCTATCGCCCGTTAAGTTAATAGAACAATCGATGTCCTCAATAACGATGATGGATCGATTTGTTGTTTGTATGAGTAAAGCTCTGAGCTCAGAGTTGTCAGTGACTTTGCTAAGCTCGAGATCATACACGTCGTAGCAAAGGAAGTTCGCTATAGCAGCAATGAGGCTAGATTTTCCTGACCCTGGAGGTCCATATAGCAAGTATCCACGCTTCCATGCACGTCCGATTTTATGGTAAAACTCTTTCCCTTGTGAAAATGCAGTTAGGTCATCCATGAGTTGTGTTTTCAGCTCCGGTTCGAGGGCGAGCGTCTCGAACGTGGAAGGGTGGCGAAAGGGGACGGAAGACCAGCCAGATTCATATGAACCATGGCCGTTATTCGTAAAAAGTCTCCTCTCACGAGATACCCTCTCGAACTCCTCAGCTCGAGCAGTTACCTGCTCGAGGTAAGGAGTGAGGAGCTCAAGTCGATGACGTTTAGGGAGTTTGAGGGTGAAGCTACGCTTCTCCTCAACGGAATCCTGAACGTTATCGACTTGATGCGTCCAAGTAAGGTGGTGTCCGCGGAAAGCGTCGTGCACCATCTGATTAGGTGCAACGGTGTAGGAAATGCGGTTGGAAGATTTAGAGCGAGAGAGAGTAAGACGACGGCAGGTGGAAGAAGAATTAATAGAGTTCAAGTAAAGATTTACGTGTCGATAAAGATCGTTAACGTCAACGCCGCAATAACCGTTAAATTCTGGGATTTCGAAGTAGGAATAAGGGCTGAAGAAATCTTGAATAGATTCATAGAAAGAATGAAATAAGGATACTAGCTGAGTTGGCAAAACGTTTTGAACAACTGTTAGTAGGCCTAAGAAAGACCAGATTTGTGACAATATCTCCATGTTTGATGATTGTTTGTTGGAGAAGAGAGACAGAGAAATGGAGATGAAGTTTGGGAGATATTTAGTGTGTGTAAATATAGTTTAATTTTGCTAAAAAGGAAAATAAAGTGACTGTTTGAGAGCTGAAAAGAGAGTGTAAACAAAAGTAAAAAGCAAAAGATAGGAATGGAGCCGACACTGGTCTTTACTTTTACTTTTCTCTTTCCGTGCAAACCAATATAATGCAGTTAAACCAACCATCAATAACATATTCAATATAATTAATCCCGCTGCTAAAAATCTACTAAATGTAAAGTATAACAATTTACTTCTATTTTGTAAAGATAATAAAAAATATTTTTATAAATTCTCGACTCAAGTAAATTAAAACATAAATATAATAGAACTCATTCTCGATAATCTAATATACTAACTCTTTTTCCCTTTGGTTCTTGGCCAAGAAGGAATGCAGGTAATTAGCAAAAACAGAGTTGGGAGTAAAAGTGATAGGATGGTGTTAATTGGCTTTTTTTTTTTACACTTAAATTAGGGGTGATAAAATTAGTCCTTAATACATTGTATTATAGTCTAATCTTTTGTTGGATATATATAATATATGAAAAATCGTTTTTTTTTTGTTAGTATTGTTTAATAATTAAATAAATAAATTTAAAACTTAGTAAAAATTAATTAGATGAGTTGGAGAATAACCAATTGTTTAGATAATATATCTTGATCCAATCCATTTCAATGCAAGTGACATTTTCACCAATCATCCAATCCATTTGGACCTTCTCAAATTCAACAAATGTTCATTTGATACCCTACTTAAAGTCAATTAATTATAAGTTCTAACTCCACTATATGAATAGTTATATGCTTATTTTGTCCTAGCTTGTCCCATTAAGTTTTGACTTAAGTTTAATTTTTCACTATTACCCATCATGTCATTTACTTCAAATTGGTAGAGGAGTAATATCGTTTTTATTGATCAGCCCAAGACAAAAATCATCGTTTATTATTATATAAAAAATAACTATCAGGCTGGAATGTAGTAAAATAGTTACTCCCTCCGTTTAAAAAAGAATGACCTTCTTTCTTTTTTAGCCTGTTTCAAAAAGAATGATCTCTTTCTTTTTTTGGTAACATTTTAATTTCAGCTTTTCACGTGACATGTTTAAGGCCACAAGATTAAGGAACAATTTTGTACATTTGACATAACTTTAATTTATGATCACAAGATTTAAAAGTCTTCTTTATTTTCTAAACTCCGTGCCAAGTCAAACTAGGTCATTTTTTGTAAAACGAATGGAGTATAATTAAATCATCACATAATGAAAGTCTTAAATTGTTAAGGAGAAGATGTATAGTGGCACACACGAAGACATTGGAATTTGAAGTAGGAAAAGAGGGGGCCTTAATTTGCTTTAAACAATTATTTATTTTTCACTTTAATATGCAGCTTTAGTTTTAAGTTTCAGTAGAATTAGGTCTTTGTATGTTAGAGAATGTTATTTGGAATTATTTACTCATCATGGCACAAATCAACATTTTCTCCTAATCATCTTTCATGTACACATTAATTAATAAAAGCTACGTAATCATTGTAAGATTGATATATAATTATTTCAGCTTTAATTTTCTACTTATTACTTTGATATATATTACCATGTCCATATAGCTTGCATATATATATCAAGGGCAGATAAATTGAATAAGGCGATTATTTTCATTTACAAATTAAAGAGAAGAAATCGACTAGCCTATTATGGCTGGGAAATTGGACAATTGTATGGTTACTATTTTGGCTAAATTGAGATATGCTAATTTATTAATTTCTTGCCTTTTAAAAACTTGCCGAACATAATCCGAAATTTATTCCATAAAAAAAAGTATTTCAAAAAAGTTTCTTTAAGACAAATTTATTTTTTGAGCTTCAACAAAGGCAAATATATTTGGTTTCTTTTCCCCATCTTTACTTAATAAAAGTATCTTGTAAATGTGAGAAAAGGGATTCCTCAATTTTTATAATTAATTACCACCTTATATTGACAAGCTTGAGCCTTAATTTATTCCCTTTTGTGTTTCACTTTAACAAATGGTTGTCTCTCTTAATTATATATATTTTATGTTGTTTTGTCTTTCTTATCATACGAGTACTATTCTATAGGTACTTACGTCTCTTTTATGAAGATGCTGCACTCACAATTAATCACATTTTTATGGCTCATATTTCAATAATAATTGGGTCTTATATATGTCAAACTTAAATTTCATCAGACTCAAAGATTTTTCCCTGTATAAAGAGAATTTTATGGTAGCACATCTGCTACTTCACATTCACATTTGTTATATGTTAGGAAAAAAGAAAAAGAAGCAAGGAGCCAGATTGACACTAAAAGCCATAATTTTAAAGCTTTTTTTTAAGGAAGGGGAAGGGAGATTAGAATATATATTACTCCCTCCGTCCCTATTCAGTTGTCCATATTTCCTCTTTTAGTTGTCCATTTTGACGAGTCAAGAAAGGACAACAAATTTTTTCCTATTATACCTTTATTTAAAGTGAAAAGTTGTCATAAATAAAGTAAATAAACTTATGAACTTCCCAGCATTGATTAGTTATCTTGAGTGAATTTATTTTGGAAGTAAATTGTACTATAAGGTAAAATTGTAACTTTACTATGCTAATCATTGTTGCCTTAATCTGTGTGTCATTTCTAAAGTGGACAACTAAATAGGGACGGAGGGAGTAATTAGTTGGAGGTCAGCCTTGTTGAAAGTGGTAAAGAATAAAGCCAAAAAAGCAATTTGCGGCACATGTTCATGGATTAACACATAAATTGTCTTTTGTACCATATATAAATTGTCTTTTGTGCCTTTTGATGAATACTCATCCACCATTTTCCTCACTATAAAAGTTGTCCAGAAAAAATAAAATAAAATTGAACACATCTAAAACTGGCTAATGCGTTCAAGACCAATGTCTATAATTTGGATATTATGTTCTAGGATATACTTGATACTATATATATGATTAGTAAAAATATTAATAATTGAATGAAATGGAATGCTGAGCAATGATGCATAGTATAAAGTCCAGATAAAAAGATTAATTTAGTGACTAAAATTATATGCAATACTACTTGATTTTCTAAGAATGGAGATAGATATTCGTGCTAAGGAGCGTTTCCTTTTCAATAATGGACCCGAGATGAATCTGAATTAATCTGTCAATATGTTCTGAATATGACTATGCTCTTAGGTTTGTATTAACATACATATTATTTCCTTTAATTTGACTCTCATTTCCATAATTAGAATCTAATCATGGTCACACAGTCAAGTGGGCAGGAGTCTTCTTGACCACGTTTAGATGACAAAAAAAAACTAAAGAAGAAATGAGTGGGGAAAATGATAAGGGAAAGGGGGAATAAATAAATTTAGTTTGAGGTGAGAGCTTTATGTAATTGGAGGTGGGTAAAAGGAAAAGCTTTAGAAAAAAAGATATTATAGCAAAGCCCAGCACCAAAATACGCTTTGGATCTCCTTTAGCATGTACTACCAAAATTAAGGTAGGAAGGTGTTTGACTTGATTGAGATCATAAGATTAAACGACTATATATATATATCTTTAATTTAAGATTATAAGATTCAAAAGTCTTAAATTGATGCAGGGATCAGTATCATGGTGGTGGTGGTGTTTGTGACGAGTGTGTATATCTCTTTGTTTTTCCATTTTATTTTATATGACACTACTGTCAATTCATGTGTTTCGCTTCAATTTGTAAGTAACATCCAATCGCAAGTTAATAGTAAGAAATTTTAACTACAATATTATATTATAAACCTTAATTACTCGTAGATCATGATTTTCCAAACTCCACAGGCTTGCTTTCATAATTACATTGTGTGTATACCATTTATATATTATAATGATTATGATACCATTTGAGTTTAATTTTCAAGGGGAGTAGATGAAAAAATGGCAAAGATATTGGAGAGAGGGGCACTTTTGCTTTAGAAAAATTGCTTTGTTTCCAAACTTTAATTTACAACTTTAGCTTTATGTTTGATCAGTAGAATTAGGTCTTTATATGTGTGAGAATGTTCTTTGGAATAATTTACTCATCATGAAGATATATATAATCAAAACCAACAATGTCAATGTCATCAAGATATATTTTTTATTTTCATGTCCAAAATCTGTTATCCTAATAAGATGTATAACTCCATAAAATAAAATGGTTAAGAGCTTGTTTGTTTTCATTTAGAAGGAGAGGAAATTAATTAGCAAATTTTGAGGTTTCTTTCTAATTTTCTTTTCTTCTTCTTTCTTTCTTAATTACCTTTTTTTTTGGTTGGGGGTGCAAGTGGGGAATTAAAGACGCTTCTTTTTCTTTGCATTTTTTCTCATCTTTCTATAAGTTATGCTTCTTTTTTTTTGGGTAAGAGTTAGTGATCTTTTTACTCTACATGTATATTATTGACTTTAATTCAAGTTTCTGCTAAATGTGAGAAATTAAGAGATTCCTCAACTACCTTAACATGCTAGAGCTTTTTTCCATTTCACTTTAGCAAATGGTTTGAAGTATATATTAAAAGACAAAAAGAAACAAAAGATATAGCTAGGTTGACAATTAAAGCTAAAAATGTCAAGAAAATTTTATTTGAGAGCCCCTATTGAGACTTCAGAGTAATAAACAATTTTAAAAAAACCAAGAACAAAGTGCATGTGGCAAATTCTTTGGCTTAAAATGAATATTTACCTAATTTGAGATGAGATAAATTAGTGTTGCATGTGAATGATGAAATTATGCAATAAATAATTATGTGTGTAGATGTGGTTTAATTATGGCTTTCAACTTTTATTAATTAATACATACGTGTATACATACTTTCTTTAATATCTTTAGGATTTTTTTCTTTTCTTTTTTAGTGAGAAACTAGTCATGTTTAAAAACTATTATAGTCATGTGGGGAAGAGTCTTGTTGAACAATTTAGTTGCTGTAAATGTCAAAAAAGAGGAAATGAGGTGAATGAAAGGAAAGAGAATCATTTTTGTTCATAACAAAAGCTTTATTCTATGTATGTATGTAGATGGAGATAAATAAAAAAAGACTATAGACAAAAGACAATAGCAAAGGCCAGATAAAAAAAAAATGAAGCTTTGGATTCCCTTTAGGCATGCATATACTAATAAAAATTGAGCTTTTCATCATACTAAAATTAAGTTGCTCTATGGGAAAAGTCGTACCAATAATATTGTGTGCACACACGTAGAGAAACAATAACAAATGAACAAAAAGAAAAATGAAATGAGTTGAGTTTCGTGACTTGTGGTTTATGTTGTGTATTAATGTAAATATGTACGAATATTGATGAATATTTCGATGCATATTTTAACAATTGATATATGTTTTTTTTATACTATATACATGTATTTATGTATAAATACATTAAATATTTGATAATATATTGATGAAATTGATATTAAATACACGGGATGAAATTGACAAATATTAAATATACTAGATAAAATTAATTTGTGAAAATTTTATAAATGACATTTATTAGACTAATATTTTCAAGTTATAGTAGTAGAATAAAGCTTTCAAATTGTAACAATAAAAATTTTCAGGTTGTAACATTTTATTAAAATAAATAAATAATAATAATACTAAAAACGTTTTTTTAAATATCATAAAAAAAAATGGATAACATTAAGGATAATTAATAATGTCATCAATTTAGGGGATTCAAAACAAAATAGCAATATTTGATTTCCTTTTTTTACTCAATCAGTTATAATTAAATCAAAAATCAAATTTTATTTTTTTTCAAACGTTTCTCTCTCCCTCTAATTTTTTTCTTCAATTTTTTTTCCTTTTTTTACTCAATCAGTTAAAATTAATTCAAAAATCAGATTTTCTTTTTGTTATTCCTTTGTATTATGTACGACAGACTGTTATTTTTTTATGAAATGTGTTTTATGGTATGAATTCTGGTAGACTGTTTGGAATGATATTGATATGAATAAGTAATAACGAGTGTGTATAAATTTGTGTGAGAAGAATGAAGTTGTGGATGAAATTTGTATTATCTTGGTATGAAAAGTGAATATAAATACAACATATTTATTATTCCTTTGTATTATGTAAGATTGACTGTTATTATTTTTTAATGAAACAGGAAAATATGTTGATTTTCATATGGAGGGGATTATCTATGAATCTTTCAGTTTGTATAGTGGTCTAGTAAATGCAATAACATCACAACTTAGGATAGATGTTAATATTAAGTCAAATTTAAGTATGAAAATAGTATCCATTTGGTATCCAACTGAAGTCCCACTGATTGAAAAAACATGTAATTGATATTTCAACCGAATTAGTCAATCTAAAACTAGTTAATGTTGTATCCAATTGGTATATACACTTGGTATCAAACTGATGTCCTGCTGGAATTTTTTTTTTTAAAATCAATTGAGATTTCAAACGAATTAGCCAACCTAAGACTAGTTAATGTAATTTCTATTTGGTATCCAACTGATATCCCATTGGAAAATAGAAAAAACAAGACCTAGTTGAGATTTCAATCAAATTAGCTAACATAAAACTAGTTATTGTTTTATCCAATTGGTATCTATTTGGTATCCAGTTGAAAAAATAGAAAAACTAAGATGTAATTGAGATTTTAACCAAATTAGCCAACCTAAAACTAGTTAATATTGTATCCAACTAATATCCACCTAGAAAACTTAAGTGTAACCATGTATACATTTGTCCTATAAAAGGAATCTCAAAATATTTTAATTATTACTATGTTTATGATGCGTTTTTCAAAACTAAAAATCCAATATAAATCTGGCTAATGCTGATATCCAATTTGTATACACTTGGTATCTGACTTGAAAACTTAAGACAGAGGCTAAAAATAAAAATGTATGAAGTTGGTATCCAACTGATATAAATCTGGGAAGAATAAATTTGATAATGTAAAATAGTGCATAATATATATTGTTGTAAAAACTGTAGCAAAAACTAATATACATCATCTAAAAATTAAAAAGTATGTAATAATTAAAAGTCTAAGCTACAATCAACTATCTCAAATATGTTTTTCGTGGTCTTGGTGTACGATAATTGATAGTATCCGGAGCATGTTCTTTTGCTATGCGGGGTCCATCAAATTTTCTAGCAACAATTCCAGTTACTTCACTCTCACTAATTGCGCCATCAACATTCATGCTTCTTCCATACTATCATATGATTGTGGCGTATCTTTAACGATGGTACTTTGCATCGATATCAATGGGACCCATATCAAAAACTTCATTGCTAATATATTCAGCAAATAGACATGTGTACATACCACAATCACTGAAACAACATTGAAGAAAAAATCACAAAAAGATAGAAATACATAAATTTTTATCCCCATTTCACCAACTCAATCGAAAAACAATTTAAATACAATTGTGGAAAAGTCATACCAGATTTATACAAACTTCATGCCAATGCACAAACATATTAATACAAAAAAAATCATACCAACTACATAGTATATCAATTTCATGTCAAAAATATACTCAATCTGATCATATACAATTTTACTGGGGTTTGTTTCTTCTTGGGAGTAGTAACACACTTGTTTGCCGGATTCTCATTTCCGTTGGTTGGCGGCGTTTGAGTCAAGATGTTAAAAGATGAAGCCCCAATTTCAACATTAGAAACCCCTTCTAACGATTCTGGGACCTTTCTAAGTGTATGCTGATGCTTTTGATTCTTCAACATTTTTTTGTCAACCTAAACTCTTGATTCTTTGTATTGTTTAGAAGATTTGTCCTTCTTTTGAGTGTACAAAGAAGAAGAATGAAGATGCTGAAAGAGAGATTTACTGTTTCTTCTTTTGGATGTACAAAGAAAAAAAATGATGATGGTGAGAGAGAAAGATCTACCATTTGAGTAAAGGTTGAATGTGAATAGTAAAAGAATTCCTAAAACGGTGTAATATTATGTGTGAATGGTAAAAAAATCCATAAAAAAGTGTAATAGATAATTATCATTGATTCTCTCTTATTAATTTTATTTATCTCACCGATTAATTAAAATATAATTATTAAAAGACTATAATTATTTAATGAAGTGGAATTAATTGAATTATAAATTAAAAAAAATCTGTTATAACTTGCGATTAAAATGTTATAAGTAGTAATATTTTAAAAGTAGATCTAAAACTTGTAATATTACTCCTTAAATAGATGTGTGGGGTGATTTTTCCAATTAATTTTGAATACACAAATACATAAAATTGATTTGGATACACGAATATTAAATATTGTGATACTCCTATACATTATGAAATACAGAGACATAGGAAAAGAAGCGAGCGAGAGAGGGAAAGAGATGAGAGACAACGGGGAGAGGCGAGCGGAGAGTGGGAGTATCCCAAATACATGCAATCACGCTTGGATATTGTAGACACGTAATTTTTTACCGAACTTTAAGTTTTACACCATTTTTAGTGGTTAAAATCCCTTCATAGATACCTAATAAAAAGAGTTAAGAAAAAAAGGTATAAAACGCATTCGGCGAATGCTATTTATGAATAAGTTTCTCCCTTCTTATTATTTATTGTTGAAATTATTTTATTACCCCTTCCGTTTAATTTTATTTGTCCACTATTTTTAAAATTTATTTCTTTCTTTTATTTATTACTTTTAACATATCAAGAAAAGATAATTATTTTTTTATATTTTATACTCAACATTAATTGCTTTTTTTGTTTCGAAAATCTTAGTATCTCAATGGATTACCTAACTAAAATTTCACTTTATCGGTGAATGTTCGATTTTCCAGATTGTTAATACCTTCCCTATTTTTCTTAAATAGTAATATTTCCTTCTTATTTTTCGTATCTAGTTATATTCTCTGTTAATTTAATTTTACACAGTGATTAATTGAATATGAAATTTAAAAGATAAATATTTTTTTTGAGATTTATTAAAATTTAAAATTTGTTATTTTAGATATTTTATTGCATCGAGAAGAAACCAACAATTTTTTATTGAATTTGTTTTGATTTTATGTTTATTTTTATTATATGTATTTTAGTATTGCTCTTCTTCCTTTATTTTGTTTTGAAAAATGTAAATTTATTATCTTATAATAAAATAAAGAAAAAGTTGAACTAAAGGACCTATTTAAGTATAAACTTACGAAAATATAATAGTTAAGATTTTTTTTGCCTTTTATTTATTTATTTTCATTTCTTTTTTGGCTTTATGTCAATGATAAATAATAATAATAATAATAAAAAGGTATAGTAATAGGCAGTCCAAATTTGGATCTGAAAGTGCTGTTCTTGGTATAGTTGACCCAATTCTCTTCTTGAGCTGAGTTTGTTTGAAGCTCCGGTGATCTCTTTCTTCTCCGGCGAAATCTACTTGTAAGTGAATTCTGAATTGGTTATCAACATTCCCCAATTTCGATTTTCTATACTTATTTGTGATTTTTACAAGTTATATATGCATTCTTATTTATAATGATCTGCCATTTGGGGTATTGTTAAAACGGAATTAGATCATGAAATGCAATTATTAAGTTTATGGATTCCCTTATAATGATCTTTGATGAATTGTGGATTTAGTTTCAATTGCTTAAGATCTGCGTTGGTTATTGTGGATCCCCTTCTCTTCTCATAATTATTTTTTATAATTTGCCCGAGTTTTGAGTGATTACCACTTGTTACTTCTTGTGCTGGATCATCTTCGTGTCTTGGTCTGGAGTTACAGGTTGTGGCAGGGGTGGAAGATAGCACCATCTGTTTCCTTTAACGTAAACTAAAGGTTATACTACAATCAAACCCAAGAAGATAAAGTGTTTAATGTATGAAAATTTGGCACTTTTGGGGTGCTTTAAAATTAGTGATTGTGCTGAAGCACAAAGTAACCTGGAAAGAATACTCAAAAATGTTAAAAGACGCTTTAGGAGATGAAATTAACCTCAAGACATGCTGTCATCTATCTAATATTCATCGTGTATATACCTAAATAAGATAATAAGAACTTATGATAACTGTATCACTAAGGTCTAATAAGAACAATATTGTGACCACGTATTGAAGAATATGATTCTATACAGGATAAACATTGATCGTTTTTCTATACATGGCTAAGATTCTTACTGCATTCTGGTTGGATATTTACAATTTTGAATATTGTGAATAAGCTGCAGAAAGAGCTTGAAAGGGTCTTATCTGTTCTTAGAAAATGATTAATGCTTTAAACAGAAGATCAAATGCCAATTTCCCCAGTAAACATGGATGGGTGCTTCTAAAATGATCTGCTAGCACAGCCAACAGAAGATGTCACTCTGATTGGTGAATTAGAAGAAGCCTCAACAGGGAATAGCTGGCCATTGATAAATGCGGATGTTAAACACCTTAATCAATTCCATACATTCTCCTTGAAAGGACCAGAATCTTGTAATAAATTCATAAAAAGTTTAACCTGTATGAAAATACAAGAAGATAGAGATCTGTGAAAGCTCCTAAAAGCTGCTATATACATAAGAAGGTGGTTCCATCTTCAGAAATTTGGAGATGATCTTGCAAAAGCAACTTAACGTCTTTATTTTCATCAAGCACAAAAAGATATTACCTTAACGGATTTAGAGATTTTTGTATAACAATCTAAACTAAGCTACAGCTGGAGGATTTTGGAGGGGAAGAAACACAACAATAACAAACCTGTTCAGACCGATGGGAAGAGTCCATTAAGAAATCCCATAGGGGCCTGTTGTCACTCTTTCATCTGATTTATTCCCAGGCGTTATATGACTAAGGGAAGAGAATAATTAATTATTTGTCCCAGAGAAAAGCATACTGACCATCATATTGTTACCCATCAAGCTCAATAAAGTTCTGTTTAATATTTTATTTGTAGACTCATATCCTGATGGAGAGCTTTCACTGCCTTGGGATTGTCAGCAGATGGCTTTTTATGTAGTCCCCAAGATGGTCACTTAGCATAATATAAGGTTACAAACTGGTTGGAATATCTGGAACCTTCTGGCTTAAAAGGACAGGAAATTAAAATGACACTTAGAATGTGCCTTCCAAGCTTCCTGGTATTCGATTGTGTAAAGAAGTCTTATACAGCTCTGTTGTTTCATTTTTAAAGTTCAATACAACCTTGTGACCTTGCATTTAATTAGGTTCTTCTGCTCATAATATAAGTTTTTCATTTTCTAATTTTCCTTTGAGGAAAGAAACATTCTAGAAAAAGGCAACAGTCATCCAAAAGGCTTTTCATTGGGAAGAATAATCACCTGAGCAGTTTCTCATAAGTTGTACCAACAAATCATCAATGATTCTGTTAAACTCCTCATCTAGAACATAGTGACAGCTGTAATAGTCACTGTCATATATCCCCTCACTAGAACATAGTGCACAAGCTGATGCAAGTTAGAAGATTCATTTAAAAAATAACGTTTATCTTGTTACGTCTTCCAGTATGGTGATTGCTTTGAATTTGTGCTGATTTACTAATCTACCTTCCTGATAATTTCGTAAAAAATAAAAATGGTGTATCTGAGCTTTTGCCATTCCATAAACTGAGTCTCACAATACAATGAATTTTGAGCTTTTGCCAGATGGAACGAGAAGTCATTCACAAATTCCCTTCTTGTAATCATAACTATAGACTTCGGCTAAAAAGTAAAAAGAGATATGAGATGTTATGATGATGCAAATCAATAGCCTCAGGGGCATGTCCTGTAACTGTTGCAAGAGAATCGCTCTTTGACACTTGTATTGAACCGCAGTACAAGAGACGATTCGCTCTAGCTACATTATTGAGCACAAGAGTTGAGAATAATAAGTTTTTCACTGCCCAAAATTGAATACCCGCTTAGAATAATAAAACAGAAGTGTAAAATTGTATGGATATGATTCTCATTTTGTATCTTGATGAGTTGGATCGTTTCTATATGGATTCCTTTCCCAAACTCTTCGTGATGTGTTTCCGAGTACTCCTTGATCATTTCGTCCAAGAAGAGGAGTTCCTCTAATTCTTTGAATTTTTCTAGAAGACCCTTTTCTTGAGATTCAGAAAATTTCGGGTGGAGTTCAGTTACCGAGGGGGGTTGAGAAGAAGACAATGAATGGAATGGATTCAACTTCTAATCATTTGCACTTTAAGCGTCATAATTTATCTAGAGTGCTTCTTGAATGCAAATCAATCAGTATGCCTCAAAACGTTAGATTGGGTGAGTGTGTGAAAGAATAGATATTAGCATCATTGATAATTAGTATTTTTTCTATTCTGGGATTTTTTATCATCATTAGGAGCATACATCTGATGATTTTGGTTATCCATGAAAATTAAATTTATGAAATTTTTTATTAATGACATCGGATATATTTTTAGTAGGTATTCTTCAAAGTTGTGAACTTTATGTGATTTGGGTGTTGTTTTAAAGTTGTGTTGTTCATTTTGGGATGTTGAGTTTACTTAGTTTTGGCCGTGTTATGATTCAGTAACTGACCAGAAAAAAAGAAGGAAGAGATAGCATATTAACCTAATCACACCACCAAATCCTTCTTGTTCTATATTTTTCCGCAGGTATTCTTCAAGCTGTGAGCGTTATGTGATTTGGGGGTTGTTTCAATGTTGTTTTGTTCATTTTGACTTGTGGAGTTTTACTGAGTTTTGGTTGTGTACTGTAGTGGGTAGTTGTTTCTTGTTATTGCTGATGTTGTTTTCATATCTTGGAAATTGATAGGTTGTTGGTTATGCTTAATTTTATTCTTTGTTTGTTGAAATTGTGTCTTTTGGAATTTTTGGTTTTTCTGTGAACAGAATTGTTTTCTCATTGGTTAAAGCTGTGATCTTTATTGCTTTCTTTGAGCTGAGGGTCTATCGAAAACAACCTCTCTACCTTTTGGTAGGGGTAAGGTCTGCGTACACTCTGTCATCCCCAGACCACACTTGTGGGACTATACACTGCGCATGTTGTTGTTGCTGATATCGGATGTAGGTAAAAAAAAGACTACTTTGTCTATAAGAAAACGAAAAACCCAACTGATAGGGTCATTTTGATGTTCATTTACAATTTTGTGTCCTATATCGAAGTGATATTTCTTTCTATGTAAATTATAACCTCACTTCTTCTTTTCAGCTAAGTAGCTTGGCAAAATGTCAGGGCAAACCAACCGCTTGGTTGTCGTCCCCACAGTTACGATGCTTGGAGTTATTAAAGCTCGCCTTGTTGGAGCAACAAGAGGCCATGCTTTGCTGAAAAAGAAAAGTGATGCTTTGACTGTGCAGTTCCGTCAGATTTTAAAGAAAATAGTAGCAACAAAGGAATCGATGGGAGATGTCATGAAAAATTCCTCATTTGCTCTGACAGAGGCAAAATATGCTGCTGGTGAAAACATCAAGCACGTTGTCCTTGAAAATGTCCAGACTGCTACTCTGAAAGTTCGATCACGGCAGGAAAATATTGCTGGGGTGAAGCTCCCCAAGTTTGAGCACTTTTCTGAAGGAGAGACCAAGAATGACCTGACTGGATTAGCTAGAGGTGGGCAACAGGTACAAGCCTGCCGTGCTGCTTACGTGAAATCTATTGAATTACTTGTTGAGCTTGCATCTTTGCAAACATCATTCTTGACTCTCGATGAGGCAATCAAGACAACAAATCGGAGGGTCAATGCGTTGGAGAATGTTGTGAAGCCTCGGTTGGAGAACACAGTTCTTTACATCAAGGGGGAACTTGATGAACTGGAAAGGGAGGACTTCTTCCGTTTGAAGAAGATACAAGGTTACAAGAAGAGGGAGGTAGAGAAACAGATGGCCGCTGCCAGGCTATATGCAGCGGAGAAGGCTGCTGAAGATATTTCTTTGAAGAGAGGTATTTCGCTTGGTTCAGCCCATAACTTACTGTCCCATCCTTCACAGAAAGATGAGGATATTATTTTCTAATGTGGAGGTCAGCTTTTATTAGTCACGTCTGTTGTCAAATATAGATGGATAATATTATGAGATGGAGAGATTTTTCCTGTTCAAATAAGAGCTATGTGCATGTTTGTACTTGATGAACTATACGGGGAGCTGCCTCATTGGTTAGTTTTGTGTGCTTTTTTCAATTTTTTGATTCAGTGAGAGTCTTTTTTACCGTTGGATGGAAATTTTATTTTTGAATATGTTGCATAAGCTTATCTGATATTTCCTGTCTCAAAATTGTTTGATAATAATATTCTCTCCCTTCTTTACATCAATCAGCACTGCCCTCAAATATAGAAATAGTGAAAACAGCTTTCCTTCCAAGGATTGAGGTGGATGCTCCAAAAATCTTTTTGTTAGAGAATGACAAAAGTCTCACATCGGTGGTTAATGAGATGGGTGGACTCCTTATAAGGCTTGAGCAATCCTCCTCCCTTTGAGCTAGCTTTTGGGGTGTGAGTTAGGCCTAAGACCTAATTTAACATGGTATCAGAGCAGGGCCCGTCTCACCCGAAGTTGGGGCCCCCAAAATCAAAATTGCCCACGCACCAGATGCTAAGCACTGGGCGTGAGGTGGGGTGTTAAAGAATGACAAAAGTTCCACATCGGTGGTTAATAAGATGGGTGGACTCCTTATAAGGCTTGGGCAATCCTCCTCCCTTTGAGCTAGCTTTTGGAATGTGAGTTAGGCCTAAAACCTAATTTAACACTTTTCTCTGTTATGTTATCTGAGAGATAAACTTGTTCCAAGTCTCGTAATTCTTTTTGTACGGGTATATTGAGGAAAACGACGAACGATAAAATGTACATTAAATTCTGCATTTATGCCGTTGACGGCAGTACAATCCTGATGGAGCCCTTAGATTTGACAAAGTAAGAAAATATTAAATCTGCGGTACTGCTAATGATGTCTTGTTAATCTCAATATGTAGTTATTTCTTGAGAAAAACTTGCTCAGAGGATGGAAAAGTTGATTTCACCAACTTTATCAAAAATCATGTGCATGAAAGCTCACCTGGTTTGTTGAGGGGTAAAGAAACCAAAGCTTATTTAAGTTGCCTGCCCGTTACAAGCATTAACATCAAGTTTCTGCATTTGAAATCTCATTATTTTCAGTCATAATTACGACCATCAACGTATAGTTTCCTTGTTTTACATCAACATGTGAATGGTTCTGTAATTACAAGAGCCTTAAGTCAGAATTGTATGATTTATAGCTATGGCACTGTGATTGCCAAGTTTAAGTTGCAGCAATTCTTTTTGACCTTCTCTCAACAATTTTGCACTTCAACTGAACCTAAAAACACAAAACTGCATAGGCGTTGTTTCCCCATACATTTCAAATATTTTCCACCCTATTTGAAATTTATAAAGTTGGAGTTGTGTTTGGTTATATTTTTTGCAAATGAGAGAAGAGATCGAGTTGGAAAACATGTTTGGAGCAGTTTTCCAAATTTGAAATCCAACTCCAAATTAAATTTTGAAAATAAACTGAATAATTATTCCGAAAAAAGTGAACAATTCTCATGGCCAGTTTTTTCAATGTCTTTTTTTCCTTTGTACTTGAATGAAATATAGCTGCCAAAATGTTCAACCAATAAATAACCAGAAATGACGATTATTTACACATTCATAACCCTACAATTATTAAGAAATAAGAAAACAAACTTTCCAATATTGAAGAAACTAATTGAAATGATAACAAGAAAAACACTAATTAAACATCCCAGTTACAATAAATACACAAGGGCTCTCCTCGACAGTACTCAAAAACTCTTTTAAGTCTTGGTTACTCAAACTAAAAGATAATTACATGTAACCGTTCATAACATACTCTTCTTCAACTTAGAAGAGGAAACCATCGTTCGCGAAGATCAGAGTGATAAGAAATCATGAAGAGTAGAAGCACAAGGAGAAATCCAACTCCCCAAGGAGTAGCACCAGCTCTATGAAATGAGTCTTGTTCAGGCAAAGGAATATTGAAGATGAGAGATTTTTCAAAGTTGGAAAGTAAATGAACAATTAATAGTAGTACTAATGGAGACAACATGAGAAGAAACTTGAATTGATCCATAATGCCTTCAAAGATAGACTCATAGTTGATGTACCATGTAACACTTACAAACATGAAGAGAACAAGAAAGAAGAAACATAAATGTATTG
This sequence comes from Solanum gracilifrons, assembly GCA_029582605.1. Lineage (NCBI taxonomy): Eukaryota > Viridiplantae > Streptophyta > Magnoliopsida > Solanales > Solanaceae > Solanum > Solanum gracilifrons. The sequence goes on along the minus strand of JAJOOH010002196.1, from coordinate 16,675 downwards.
AAGGTGGATGTGATGATGAGTAATTATCTCCCATTTTTTGGAACTTTAATTTGCTTCAAAGTGTGGAAAGAAGAGTTTGATTTTCTTAGAATGAGATTTGTTTGGTTTTGGAATAGAGTTGCTATGGCTTTTTATAAAGGTCTAAATCTCATTTATTGTTGTCTTTTTCCTTTATTTGACTAGATACTAAATGATTTTTTTTTTCATTTTTCTTTTAAGCATTTAATTTCTAAACTCACTGTTTCAATTAATTCAAATTCGTGTCATGTATTTTGACTCATTTTTAAAAAAGGAAAATACTCCCTATCGGGAATTTCCATATTTTCAGAGCTCGAACACCATATTTCTAACTAAGAGTATATTGGTCATTGGAATCTAATCCATCCCATCACATTTTAGATAATAGATATTCCTTTTGTCATAATTTTTTTAATTTTTTTTTTACCGTTTTACCCTCAATTAGATAATTTAAGATTATCATCCTTTTTTAAAAAAATTATTAAAAATTGTATCATTTTAAATAATGTCACATAAATTGAAGCGAAGAAAGTGTAATTAATATAGGAAAGGAGACTTTTTTTAATTGAGTGTTAGCTTTGGGTACGTTGTACGTAGGATTTTTACTTTTTGACGTTCCATTAATATTTGTCCAACTGGCCGGTGAATTTTTATATGGTCAAGACCTTTATAAAATATAAGTACTAATTAAATATGTATCTAACTGACATTTGTCACCGACCAAAACCAGAACTTGACGTGGACCTCCTTTATGTATGTATTACTTTTAAATTGTTATAATGTCAGTTTAGTTACACTAAACTTAATTTGTCCTCCCTCAAGTTCTTAGAATTTTCTTTTTTTTAAAAAAAACCTTGATTATTTATATGGCGATTAAATTCATGGAGACATGTTAATCCCTTCGTTGAGACTTTAACTATGTAGATATATATTTAATATGAATAATGAAAGAAAGAATACATCAATTTGAAGTAAAAGAAAGATAAATTAATTATATCATTCATGTTCATGATCTACTTACTTTGCTTCCATTTTAATTAAGTACTATAAATTTTTCAAAAATCTATAGAGGTCTTCCTAATATTTCTTTTTAGTTTTTCCTAGTTTTAGTATTAGAGGGAGTGGGGAGGGATTTTTTATAAACAAAATTTTGAGATGGGTGACCATCTTTATGTCTTTTTTGTGTTTGATGTAAGTTAAGTCACTACTAAAAAAATATCTTACTTTTCTATCGAAAAGTTTTAGTGGTTATTTTAGTAATTCGCTTTCCACTATGCATTTTTTCAACGTACTAATTCAATAAGAATCATACTTAGTAATACAAAAAAATTCACTTATTCACGATTAAAAAAAAATCTTTAGTTTTGGCCGTTAATACGCCATATGAAGTTTTGTCAAGATAAGAACACTTCCCTTGCCTTATTTTTGTCACCACTCTTTTATTTTTTTTGTTTTGGTCTTGCCCATTAACAAATGGGATCTTGACACGAATTTTAATGGAGCATTTAGTTAGACTAGATCTACGGTGTGGTTTTTTTTTTTTTTAATCATTTTATATTATATTATACTTGTTGAATAACACCAAACCTTGTACATCATAGATTTGATAGTTTGATTAATGTAAATAATTCTGATGTAATTTCCTTAACAAGCACTAGAATCTTATGTATTTAAATTGGTTAAAAAATTCTACAAGTGGCATCTAAGCTAAACTTATCTATATGTGTCTTGTAAATAGTTGAAGTGGAAAGATGACTAACAAATTTTAGCCACAATAAATGCACACATTAACAAAATATATTAAAATACTTATTGTCACTATTTAGTTGTCATCGAATTCCATATCGTAAATTTGGAATCAAAAGGACAACAAATGATCAAAATTCCAAGTCAATTCCTTAAATGGTCACCCGAGTTTAGGGAATTGCCATAAAATATCATTTATGTTTCATTTAGGACCAAAATATCACTCAACTATTCCTATTTTCCTTCAAATATATTTGACACTTCAAAAGCCCCACTCTCTCATAGTTGGCATGATATGTCATTAAAGTCTTTTTTTTAATAATAGATTAATTTGATTCATTAAACTCATATAACTACAATAATGATCATATTTTTTTAAAATAAAAATATATATTAGTTTATTAAGAATACTTCTTCATACTTTAGAATCTTTTATTATAATTAAACTTTTTATTTTTTTATGTTATGAAGAATAGGTTTTTAAAACGTACTATAATATCATCAATTTTAAATACTTATAAACATATACATTCAAAAAAAATATCGATATACATATCACTCATGAATGCTAACTTACATCAATTAACCATAAATTTTACAATGAATCAGTAATATTAAATGTCAATTAACTATTACAATAAAATTAATTGTGTATTTTAAAATTCATGCTTACAATATTTTTTTCTTAAAAAAAAATAGAAAGTGAATAATATTATTGCTGTTTTTTATCCAAAATAAATAAATACTCAATATCTCAAAAATCTCCTTCTATTCTAGTCTATATGTCATGTTATCAAATCATCATTTTAAAAAATAATAGGCCTATTTAATTCATCAAACTTATGTCTCTACAAGGCAAATATAAAAATTACATGAGAATTTATGAAGATTATAAAAAAATATTAAAAAACTAATTCCTTTATATTATTTTACCAAACAAAATTTAATGAAAAAAACTTTGTGTGCAATTATTACTTGGTATTTTTTAAAATCCCTAAGTAAATTATTTGAAAACATTAAGCAATTTTTTTTTATAAAAGTAATCAAATAAATTTGTATGGTTGACAAAAAGTTGGTAAGAAAGAGAAAATTATTATTTATGTATTTTTAATTTAATTTTTATTCTAATTCTTGCTATATTATATTATATTTTAACTTATCAAACAATTAAACACCAATATATATTCTCATCGCATCCCAAATTCATGAAATACAAGTAATAATTAATTGAATTGCCTATTTTAATTCAATAATAAATATATTATGTTAGATTAATATACTGATAAATAAAGATCAAAATTTTATTTTCTAATATAAATATTGTCGTGCCGTAATTTTCCTATCTCTAGAAAAATCACTTTTTTGAAATATTCTAAGTATAAAACAATTCGAGAAATACTTAGAAAAGAGTCGCCACTTAATTATTTTTTTTAGAAATTAAGAAAACTTATAATTTTCAATGATTTAAATAGAAAAAATCATTTGAAAATACCAAAGAGGGTTCGGGGTTCAATTTACACTTCGAGAAGGGTTTAAGCATTCGAAGTATCCACTAACATGGGATTGACCTGCGACTTGACTAAAATATATTTGACTATTTTTAGAAAAATAACGATTTAACATAAAAATAATAACTTACAATATTTGATTAGCTTTGAGAAAATAATTAAATAAATGACGCATTTTTTATTTTTATTTTATTTTTAGAGAAAAGGGATTCAAAACGAAATATTTGGATTAAAATGCAAGTGAATAAAATTTTAACAAAGAAGCTAGATTGACTAGAATTTATTTAATTCATTTTAAACCAATTTAATAAATTAAAACATGAAAACCATTTCTTATTTGACTAACCCTTTTTGAGAAAATGACTTGAGTAAGTATTTATAATAATATTTTACATTATAAGATTAACTTTGAAAAGATATAGCTAAATAAAGAATAATTTTTAATTTTTTGGAAAATTGGGTCTCAATTGAAACGACTTGGTCAATTAGGATTTTAACAAAACTAGATTAATTAAAAATTTATTTACATCATATTTTAGAAATAATAATTCGAACCAACTTGGTAGACAAACCAAGACATTATTTTAATCTAATTAAAGATGAGTGAAAGTTTTTGACTAAAATATTTGAATAAGCATAGGAGTTGATAAAATGAATTATTTTTAAAGAAAACTAACACAAAGAATATGGTTTATCTTTTAGGGAATTTAATTAAATTAAGTCGCATAAAAAAAAACGAATAAATAAATAATCACACAATTAAATAAGTTAGAAATTGAATTTGGGCCTCCTTTTTGGGCCAATTTCGCTGTAATTTCTGGGGATTTACTCAATCCCCTTTTTGGTAAACAACTGATGTATATCAGTGTATATCGGCATGTATATCAGACCTTTTCATGTATTTCTCACTTCCGAACACCTGTATTTCGTCTCAGCCCTGTATTTTTGTATTTTTGACCTGTAATTCGCTGTATAACGCTGTATACAACATGTATACAGCCCATTTCTTGGGCTTTTGAAATAATTTCCAGCAACCTGTTGGGTCTCTGAGGCCTGTAACAGTCTCCGGATGTATGGGTTGACTCAAGAGAGAGGGAAAGTAAAAATCGAGCCTTTATGGCTCAACTCGAAAATGCGAGGAAGATAAGTCCACCATGGACTCGAAAGGGGGTTCATACAAGAAACGAAAGAGGGAACAAAATTAGTATTTGAAATAACGAAAAACAAATGAGACATGAATGAGAATAGCTTAAGTATTTCAAAACTCCAAGGATCACCAAAGCCATTGTTCTAAACGATATATGACTTTAAGAAGACAAAAATGAACTAACTAACTAACTAACTAACTAACTATATATATATATATATATATATATATATATATATGTATGTATAAACAAGCAAACGCCTAAAACTTTAACAATGACAAGCAGGCTAAACAAGGAGAAAATGAAACAAAAGCTAAGAAAATAGAGAAAACTTAACACTAAGCTATTAAAGTTATAGACAGAGACATACAAATGCACACATATAGATGACAATGCAAGCTACAAAGAAATAAGCATGGCACCATAGGAGTAGATCATCTCATTATTAACAAGTAATTAACCTTCAATATACAATTTGAAGTATAAAGAGGGCCTGTTAATGAAGCAATCTGATATACATCGAACAACAATTAAAATCAATCATGATGAAGATTTATTCACATGTCTATCCCAAATGAGAAAATCATATTATCAAGTATCAACAATACAATATACAACCCATTGATCTAAGTCGAGATGCGTCATTCCATGCCAAAACAATATCATAAACTTAAGGCAACAAGACAATCGAAGAAATGAACCTTCAAACCATAGCAAATTATTACTCTCTAATCAAATTTTAATATTAAAAGTATTTAAACCAAACCTATAGAAAATAAGAAAATAGGCCAGGCACTATTACAGTAGACAGAGGAAAATATGTTATATTTAACAACTTATGGAAGCATGCTAAAAGAATGGGAGGAGTAAGAGCTAAATGGGCGGCTATACATTCTTAATCCAATATGCTCCCAACTTATCGAGACTTGCTATAGGTGGACACAAGGTTCAAGAAGTTCACAAAAAGAAAACAGTAAAGAGGGATGATTTGTTCGTCCCCAAGTAGTAAATCTGTGAAACAAATGAACAAATACAACTAGACCTCCTCTACATAGCTCATAACCACAAGAAGATAATATGAACTCATTCAAGGCATGTCATGCCAATTTGGATCGAAATTGAACCCACATTCGCCACCAAGCAAAGATATGGTACGCAAACTTTCAAAATGCAACACTTTAAGGGACGAAAAGGATAAACAAGAGACGACAAACTTAAAAACAAAACTAGAAACGGAACAAATGCAATCTGGAACGCAAAACCTACATCTCGAAATAGCTCAACAAACATCTAAGTAAGAAGAATCAAACGGGTTACAACAGGTATAGTACAAAGCCGAAATCTTGGTGTCTTGATTCATTCCTTCGACTTGAGGTGAAAGAACGAAAAACGTGACGTCGAACACTAAACATTAGCACAGAGTCATGATAAGCAAGGATGGACTAACGTAAATAAAACATTTCGAAAAGAAAAAAAAAAATCACCGCAAGGCTATGAAAATCAATGCAATAAGAATAGCAATATCTTAATACCAAAACTTCCAAATTCAATATATACACATTCTATTCATGCTCGGGAACAAAAGGCTAATGGCTCAATGAGAACGGAAAATCCATTTCCTACTGGGAACTAATGAGAAAACAAAACAAAGATAAAAAATACTATCATACTAAAGTAAAGTAGAAAATTAAGACTTAAACCAACAAATGAGGTATAAAATCGAAGCAGCTATACCAAATAGCAAACTACAGTAAGAATAGGAAAGAACACAAACAAGATGTGGAAGTATACCTTTTTCGGAGCAGCGAACTAGAAACGGGAACGAGCAGGGATGAGCAGCGATGTTCACCGAAACACGACACCGAGAAAAAAAAAATTGATTTAAATATATTCTTTCCTCTCAACACTTAGCTAACTCTTCTATGTCCTTATTTTTTATATATCTATAAGTTCTTGCCAAAATCTCTAACCTCTCTCCTTAATGGAGAAGGAGGGATGTTCTTATATAGAGGAAATTCTAGGATTTCCGATTTATGGGGGAAAGTGGGGAAAATTCAGATAGGAGCAGGGCTAGAAACGGAATTCTCCCTTGATTTCGAAATTCAAAATCCTTCACCAGGGAGCAGCTGGGTTTGGTATGAGATTTCATCCAAATCCCAGAAAATCCGGACGAGGAGCAGGGTGGGCGGTTGTTGCAGAGAAAGCTGTTGTTTGTTGACATTTCGGACTGTTATTGCCTTGACGTTTTTGGGTTTGCGTCTGGGGAAGAGGAAGACGCTGGCAGGGGGTGTTTTAGTACTGTAAGGCTGCTGTTTATTGTGTCTAGCGTTGGAATTGGAAGGGAAAAGGGATGGGAGTCGGCTGGAATTGCTACTGTTGTACGTATGTATTGTATTGTTGTGGGTTTGGGTTTATGGGTATGGTTGGAATGGAAAAGAATTGGAAAAGAAGTGGGCTAGGGGTAAATTGATTTGGGCTGTTGGATGGAGTATAATGGGCTGGGAATTTATTTGTGATTGGAAATGGGAATTAGGCCTGCTGGAGTGAAACAAAAGGGACCAAAATTAATCTTAAAAGATGGGATGAATTGTTATCAAATAATGGGGTTTCAATTATAGCCTAATAGAATTTAATTGGTGAATTCAACTAAAATTTAAACAAGATGAGTTAATATAAATTAATTAATGAGCTTCTTAATCCTAGCGAAATAATAATAAAAATAATAATAATGAATTTAATTATAAACTAATTAATTCAATTACAAAACTAATTAACTCGAAATTATAGCTATAACTTAAAGCAAATTAATAAAATATTTAACTAAAAATGTAAAATCTTTTGTGATGATCTTCAAATATTTATAAAATAAAGTGATTGCAAAAAATATACATATTTATTATTAAAAAATGATAAAATTACTTTAAACATAGCTTGAAAGTATTTTGAATTTCATAAAACTCATTAATTCAAAATTATAACCATCCCTAATATTAAAAATATAAAATCTTTTTTGAGACGATTTTCGAATAATCATAAAATATAATAATTATATACATAATTATGTAAAACATATATATTATCTAAAAATTATAAAATGTGACAAAACTAGTTAAAATAACTTGCAAGCTATATTATTATTATTATTATTTTTATAAAACTAATTATTTTAAATCATTTGAAATTGAAGAAGCTCGGAATGATTAATTTATATTGTGGAGGTCCAAAATTGGGTGTCAACTACTGTCCCTCGTTTGACTTGGATTGATTAAAGAAATCCGAGGCAAAATGAAATTGACAAATTCAATTTTGACCGGCCACATCTTCATCTTTTGAAAAAGGGATTTGGTACGGACTTTAGGATTTATGGCCGAACCCTGAAAATGGATTTCCTACATATCTCAAGCTATATGAGAATTCAGGCCACTTGTAGTTCGATACGCTTGATTTGACTTTTGATTTTGAAAGAAATCAAAAGTCATCCCGATATTGAATTATGAAGGTATCAGAATCGAGAATAAGATTTTTAAGAGTGAATTTTAGAATACCGCTGAGTTGTCAATATTGAGCCCGCATACATATCCCTCAACTTAGGGAATCAGGCCGCTTGTAGTTCAACTCGATCGGTTGAAAAGGGAAATCTATTATGCTAGATAACTCTCGTTTCTGGAAGAGTGACAAGTAAGTCGAGTATGAAAAAGAGGCTTGCAACCTCTTAGTCATGAATGTGGCGCGCTTCACACCCATAATTAAGAACTTACACAGACCTAATTTCCAAAGCTCTTGGTGCATTATCACTCAGATTGGAAAGCTACTTCCAGTGGAAACCAAAATTTTTGGATGCAAAACTGAAATTAGGAAACCTAAAGAGAAACCCACATGCCTTCTAATAGGGGTGTGGTTTGATTGTGGTGGAAGTCGTCCCTCTGCTCGCGTCCTAAGAGTTTGACATTCCTCTTTGGACTATGTCCCAGTTCGCTGCTAAGAAAAAGTTCCACGTTGTGCTGCATCCTCTTTGATGTCGTCCGCACCTGTGATTTGTTTTTGGAGAATTCATCCTTTCGGATGCTCTCGACAAAGACTGAGATAAAACTCATTAGCATAAATGCAATTCAAATGGGAGACAGTGTCTTTTACCGTGTTGACACTTAATTGCTCTCCTTGAATATTTGACGTAAACTCTATCGGGTTTGACGTGAAGCAAATAAAGTTTATGTCTCATATTTGCAATATAATCTTCAATGTACTCTTCATTTGATGTTAAAGTAATAAAATAGGCATATGTAATATGTTGGTAGTTCTTTTGATGTCGTTGTTGATGGTTCTCTTGATGTTATTCTTGCAAATGAAAATGATGCAGCCGACGTTGATTTTCTCGCGATGCATGACTTTTTCTTGCGATGCATGAATCTTTCTCTTGCAATGCATGAATATATCTTTTGCTATGCATGAATCTTTTTCCCGCGATGCATGAATCTTCTCTTGCAATGCATGGAAATTTTCTCGCGATGCATGAATCTTCTTTCGCGATGCATGAATCTTCTCTTGCAATGCATGAATATTCCTCTTGCTATGCATGAATCTTTTTCCCGCGATGCATGAATCTTCTCTTGCAATGCATGGAAATTTCCTCGCGATGCATGAATCTTCTTTTGCAATGCATGAATGTTTCTCTTTCGCAATGCATGAATCTTCTTTTGCAATGCATGACATTTTTCCCGCAATGCATGAATATTTTGATGATGCCTCCCTGATACCGATTGAAGATAATGCTTCATCGAGCAACATATGCGATCTTCTGGGTATTTTTGGGATGGTGGTATTGTCTCAACCGACAATATAAATAAAAATGACCCTCGGAGTAGTGGTATCAATACGATATAAATGACTCTCCGGGTAGTGATATCGTCTCAATCGACAATATAAATAAAAATGACCCTCGGAGTAGTGGTATCATCTCATTTGACAATATGATATAAATGACCTTCAGGGTAAGAATATTATCATATCTGATAATATAATGCAGATAAATATCTTCCAAATATCTTTAGTTGCTGGAAAATAATAATATTTCTCTTTTCAAGGTTTTCATTTGTCCTATCTCCGAGCATAATTGCATGTTCATTATGAACCTTGTCTTGCTGAGAATTTGAATAAAGTAATGCTACTCATATTCCTAATTCTTGGTAGAAGAAGCATAAAATATTTCCTGTATCCACAGAAAAGTTGTCAATTTTGGGGAGCTTTTGCCTTTTTGACTTCTCCATATTCGTTGAATGGAAGAACCTGCTGATTTTGAGACAAACCTATAGACCTGCATCCACAGAAAAATTGTTAGTTTTTTTTTAAAAATGAACTGATCTGTGTCGATCTCTTCGGTTGTCTGCTCCTTGTCTTGACTATCTCCGCTTGAATTCTCCAATCTCCCGCTTCTTAATAGATAAGACAAAACATTTTTATGCCAATATAATTGAAGCATGAGAGAAAAGTTTTCCAAGGAAAATAGATTTTCAAAAGTAATGTTTGGAAAATGTCACTGTCAAGTGTCATGTCACGTCAAGTTTAATGAACGTCATTCGGAGTTGATGTTTCGAGATCTATCCGATTATTTGCTGGGAAGTATTCAAAGTTCTTCCAAACTGCCGATGGACCCTATGGAAATTTTGAGGCCATCTTCAAAATTTCTGTCCCAGTTAACCGTTTTGGCTCATCTTTAACCGTTGGTGAGCTAATCACAGAATTTTTGAGATCCTCTCAAAATTTCTGTCCCAGTTGCAAATCTTAAAGTAATTTCAGTTTTGACTTTGTTGGAGAGATCTCTTTCTTGAGAATTTTTTAGTCCCTCTCAAAAATTATGTCCCAGTTTCTATTGTAAAGAGAAATAGAAATCTTACGGGAAATATGACCGAACCCTTGTGGCGCCTACGTATCCTGTTGAGACAGGAATCAGGTCAAACGTAGTTCCCCCTCAAGGGTTAACAAAATTAAGAAATTTACAAAGAAACTGACCGAGGCCGACATAGGCCGCCTACGTATCTCATTTTTGAGAATTCAGGTCGAACGTAGTTCAAATACAAAGAAAAATATTAAAAGGGAATAAAGGGGTGACCGAGGCCGACATAGGCCGCCTACGTATCTCATTCTTGAGAATTCAGGTCAGACGTAGTTCATTACAAAGGAGGATAAAATTTAGAATGACGCAATTACAAGCAAATAGAACGATTACAAGGAAATGACAAAAAATACAAACTGAAATTTCACACATAGTATCTCTTGACAGCATCTGAGTTGATCGGTTTTGGCCATTCAGTGCCATCCATCTCCGACAAGACTAAGGCACCACCGGATAACACTTTGCGAACCATGTAGGGTCCTTGCCAGTTTGGTGCAAATTTCCCTTTGTACTCATCCTGATGAGGGAAAATGCGTTTAAGAACCAACTGACCAACCTCAAACATTCTGGTCCTTATTTTCTTATGGAAAGCACGAATCATTCTATGTCGATACAGTTGTCCATGACAAACAACAACCATTCTCTTCTCATCAATCAACGTTAACTGATCAATCCGTTTGCGAACCCATTCAGCATCACTCAATTCAACTTCTTGGATGATTCTCAATGAAGGTATTTCAACTTCCGCAGGTATAACTGCTTCTGCTCCATATACTAGCAAATATGGAGTAGCTCCAACTGATGTCCTGACAGTCGTTCGGTAACCCAACAAAGCATACGGCAGCATCTCATGCCAACCTCTGCGATTATCGATCATTTTCCTCAAAATCTTCTTTATGTTCTTGTTGGCAGCTTCTACAGCTCCATTCATTTGGGGACGATAAGCAGTTGAGTTCCGGTGAGTAATCTTGAACTGTTCACATATTTCTCTCATCAAATGACTGTTGAGATTCGCTCCATTATCGGTGATGATGGATTCTGGTATTCCAAACCTACATATCAAATTGTTGCGAATAAAATCAGCTATAACCTTCTTGGTCACCGACTTATACGAAGCTGCTTCCACCCACTTGGTGAAGTAGTCAATAGCAACCAAAATGAATCTGTGTCCGTTAGAGGCGGCTGGCTCTATTGGACCAATGACATCCATGCCCCAAGCTACAAAAGGCCAAGGTGAACTCATAGCATTGAGTTCGTGAGGCGGCACTCGAATCAAATCACCATGCACTTGACATTTATGACACTTCTGCACAAACTTGCAACAATCATGCTCCATAGTCATCCAAAAATAACCGGCTCGGAGGATCTTTCTTGCCAAAGTGAGCCCATTCATATGAGTACCACAAACTTCGGCATGTATCTGTTCCAGAAGCTTTGCAGCTTCACTAGCATCAACACATCTGAGAAGACCTAAATCTGGAGTCCTCTTGTAAAGGACTTCCCCACTTGCAAAGATATTGAGGGCCATACGGCGTATCGACTTCTTCTGATTGAACGTTGCATTCTCAGGATAAGTCCCGTCTTCTAAATACTTCTTAACGTCAAAATACCAAGGCAAACCATCTGGTTCTGCTTCAACATGTGAACAATGAATAGGCTGCTCTTTTACCTCTATATCCAAGGAATCAATATAACTTGTATCCGGATGTTTGATCATTGAGGCAATGGTGGCAAGAGCATCGGCCAACTCATTTTGTGTTCTGGGAGTATGTCTGAACTCAATCTTGCGAAATCTCTTGCACAACTTCTGTATATATTGCACGTATGGTGTGATTTTTGGATTCTTCACGGCCCATTCTCCTTGAACTTGATGAATCAGTAAGTCTGAGTCTCCAATAACTAGAAGCTCATGAACGTTCATGTCGATTGCCATCTTTAAACCGAGGATGCAAGCTTCATACTCAGCCATATTGTTCGTGCAATTAAATCGGAGTTTAGCCGCCATAGGGTAGTGTTGACCAGATTCTGACACTAAGACCGCTCCGATACCTTTCCCTTGGTGATTTGCCGCTCCATCAAAGAATACTCTCCAACCAGGGTATGCCTCAGAAATATCTTCACCAACAAACGAAACTTCCTCATCGGGAAAATAAGTCTTGAGCGGTTCATACTCTTCATCAACTGGATTCTCCGCAAGATGATCAGCCAAGGCTTGTGCCTTTATCGCCTTCTGAGTCACATACACAATGTCAAACTCACTCAAAAGCATTTGCCATTTAGCCAACTTCCCGGTCGGCATTGCTTTCTGGAAAATATACTTCAACGGGTCCATCCTGGAAATAAGGTATGTGGTATAAGAAGACAAATAATGTCTCAACTTCTGAGCAATCCATGTCAAAGCACAACATGTTCTCTCTAAAAGAGTGTAACGAGCCTCATATGGAGTGAATTTCTTGCTTAAATAATAAATGGCTCGCTCTTTCTTCCCAGTTTCGTCATGTTGACCAAGCACGCATCCCAATGCATTATCCGAGACAGACAAATATAGCAATAACGGACTCCCTTCTCGCGGAGGGACCAACACCGGCGGATTGGACAAATAGTTCTTAATGGCATCAAAAGCAGTTTGACATTCTCCGGTCCACTTGGTCGAGACATCTTTTTTCAATAATTTAAAGATGGGCTCACACACCACGGTGGATTGAGCTATGAACCGGCTGATGTAGTTCAACCTTCCCAAAAAACTCATCACTTCTTTTTTGGTCTTTGGAGGAGGTAATTCTTGGATCGCCTTGATCTTGGAAGGGTCAAGCTCAATGCCTCTCCTGCTGACTATAAATCCCAACAACTTGCCAGCTGGCACCCCAAAAGCACATTTGGCGGGATTTAACTTCAAATTGTATCGACGCAGACGATCAAAGAATTTTCTCAAGTGAGTCAAGTGGTCCGAACTCTCGCGGGACTTGATTATGACATCATCTACATACACCTCGATCTCCTTGTGAATCATATCGTGAAAAATGGTTGTCATGGCCCTCATATAAGTAGCACCGGCATTCTTGAGACCAAAAGGCATCACTCGATAGTGATACACACCCCAAGGCGTGATGAAAGCTGTTTTTTCTGCATCTTCTTCGTCCATCAGGATCTGGTGGTAACCCGCATAACAATCCACAAATGACTGCATCTCATGCTTAGTGCAGTTATCAATGAGAATGTGGATGTTTGGCAACGGAAAATTATCCTTCGGGCTTGCTTTATTGAGATCTCTATAGTCAACATAAATTCTGATTTTTCCGTCTTTCTTGACAACCGGGACAACGTTAGCTAACCAAGTCGGATACTGTGTCACTTCCACTACTTGGGACTCGATCTGCTTTGTAATCTCATCTTTGATCTTCAAACTCAACTCAGGCTTGAATTTCCGAGTCTTTTGTTTTACTGGCTAAAATTTGGATTGATCGGCAAATTGTGGGACACCATATTCGTACTCAATCCTGGCATATCTCTATAAGACCAGGCAAACACATCAATGTATTCTCTGAGCAAACGAACCAGGTCCCTTCTTTGAGCTTCGGTCAGATGGACACTGATTCTGACTTCTTTGACACATTCCTCATCTCCGAGATTCACAGTTTCAGTTTCTTCAAGATTTGGCTTGTGTTGATTCTCGAATTGTCGAAACTCCTCAGCAATATGTTCGGGTACCTTATTTTCTTCTTCATATTCCTCACACTCATCATCATCTGCCTCATTTTGTTCACTCGGTTCATGACATGACATGACATTGGCAGGTTTTAAATTAATATTACTGAAATAATAAACAAACAAAGTTAGGAAAGTAAAATATAAACATATAAGTAAACAAATAAATTTCGATAAAAAAGGCTTTTCATTTAAATTGAACGACAAGCATAAACTTTGGCCATGGCCGAGGGCCATTGTGCCTTTTTTAAACATCACAAGGGAATCTAAAAGCTTCAAACAAAATAACAATTGCATAAAGGATGGGTCTCGGGCCTCTTCCGGACTACCACCGAATTTAAAAATAAATAAAACACATGTCTTTTCTACCCAGATGAGCGGGAAATCAGGAGTGGTGTGGAGGTCCAGTTCTGCAATTGCTCATCAGGTTCTGCATCACGGATGCCTGATGTTTCAGCCTCATCCTCGATGACCGCATCAACCTCCTCAAATAGGCCCCAGATTCCTTCCCCGAGACCACTATTGTTGACGTGTCCTTGTACCGAAAATGACTAGTACAGATGAGGAATTGGCCTAGCCAATGCTTGATCAACCCTCATGTTCTTCATCTCCGCTTCGTCATCTGTTGGGACATAACCCAAACCAAACTTTGCTCCTTTAGCGGGAATTTGGATAGGCTCGACGATTCCTTGGAAATGCTTCCCCAATCCAAAACCTGGTTCGAAACCATTCTGGAGCATGACAGTAGCAATCATCTTGTACACAGAAGGCATAGGAGGCTGCGGAGCCAAATCGTCATCGGTGGCATTTACTAGCTCCATCGTGTAGAAATCACAACCTCGGGAAACCTCGTGAACGATCGGCGCATACCCATCGGAATGACTCTCCTCACCATGAATGACCAATTCCTAGTCCTTCCAAACAAATTTCATTAGTTGGTGAAGGGTAGAAGGCACAGCCCCAGCCATGTGGATAAACGGTCTTCCAAGAAGTAAGTTGTAGCTGGTATTGATGTCCAACACCTGAAACTCTACATTGAATTCTGCAGGTCCCATCTGGATATCCAAATTTACTGCCCCTATCGTGTCTCTCTGCACTCCATCGAAAGCTCTCACATTAACTTGGTTTTGTTGAACCTTTCCCAAGTCAAACTTCAGCTGCTTGAGAGTCGAAAGCGGGCAGATGTTGAGACCGGACCCATCGTCGACCAAAACACGATTTACAACTTTGTCCCGGCATTTGATGGTGACGTGCAAAGCTTTGTTGTGCATCCTTCCTTCAAAGGGCAACTCTTCGTCACAAAAGCTGATTCGATGTCCCCGAATGACCTGGTTTATCATGGCTGCTAGATTGTCGCTGTTAGTACCCACAGGCACATGAGTGTCATCTAAAGCTCTCATCAAAGCCTGTCTATGCAACTGTGAACTCATCAACAAAGCCCACACAGAAATTTGAGCCGGTGTCTTCTCCAAATGTTTAACAATTGAATAATCTTTCGGCTGCATTTTTCTCCAGAACTCCTCAGCTTCAGCTTCACTGATCGGCCTCTTTGTTTGGTCCTTTTTCTGCCCCCCTTGAGCCAACTCTTCCGGTGTGTAGCACCTGCCGGATCTGGTCATACCTTGGGTAACAGCTGTTTCAATTACAAACTTTGGTCGGGCAAGAGTTTCTCGTGGCACCAAGGCAACAGCCTTTTCGGGTGTCAGAATCACAAACTCTTTCTTCTCTCTAATGCTCAACGAGGCTACAGCCCTTTCCAGTTCATCAGGAGCAATCGGAACTATTACCTTCGTCACGCACCAGTCATCATCTGTCTCTATCATATTGATAGTGGCGCCTCCATGATTTGGCAAAGGATTACTATTGACATTGGGCGCGACTGTCTGAAGAGAGACCACATTCTGGTCGATCAGGTCTTGGATCTTATGCTTCAGGTTGATACAGTCCTCGGTATCGTGTCCAACACTGTTGGAGTGAAACGCGCACCTCTGATCAGGTCTGTAAAACTTTGAGCTAGTGTCAACCGGCTTGGGCCCCACTGGATGAATATATCCTGCTGCAGTTAATCGCTCGAACAACTTTGTTCGGCTTTCAATAAGCGGAGTGAAAGTTCTAGCAGGCTTTTTCTCAAATCTAGGACGGAAGGGATCATAATTTCCTTGTAGAGGGGGAGCCATTTGGCGATAATTTGGAGCATTCGGACGTGGGGTTTGATATCGGGGATATGAGTTGGTTTGGTAATTTGGTTGTGGAGCTTGGTAGTTCGAGGGGGTATTTTGGTAAAGTGGAGCTGGGGTTTGGTACATTGGGGGAGGCGTTTGGTAATTTGTCTGAACGTTGGCACAGTTGGGGGTGGCATTTCGATAGTGATGAAATGGGGTTTGGTAAACTAGAGGGGGATTTTGGTAGATAGTAGGTGGAGTATTTTGATAGCTGGGAGGAGGGGTGTTTTGGTAACTGGGGGGAGGGGTGCTTTGATAATCATCCGGTGCATACCGAGCCGAGTATGAAGTCTGTGAAGGTCGAGAACGACCTTGGTATGATAAAGATTTCCTTGGGGTCTTCTTTCCCTCGTAAGAGATAGAGGACACATCCTCTCTTTTCTTCTTCAACAAGCCCGAAGATCCGGGCGAGGCAGCAACACGGGCAATCTTCCCGGT
>JAJOOH010002195.1:0-15959 GCA_029582605.1 Solanum gracilifrons | reverse complement strand
AACGTTTCCAATCTATCAAGTATACAATATTCATAAGCAAACAAATCCGTAGACACCCATATTACTATCTATTTAGTCTAGATTCAAAAACTCACCCAAATCTATAATCAAATTTCTTAATTTTGATACCAACTAATTAATATATCAAGTCTCATAAGTTCCTATTTTTTCAAGCCTACGGTTAACTCTCAATTCCTCCAATACCATAACTTTAATGGAATTCATATAGTACAATACACTTAATATTTAATTACGTATCTCAATACATTAAAATTTAAATAATAATGTGATAACTAAATAAAATTAATTAATGCCGAATATCAGTGGCATATCATGAAACAATTGGCATGCTATCATACTTCTAATAATGAAGAGATACCTAAACCATATTCTTATTCAATCTACTACCATTCTTAAGACTAACTCATGATTGTCAATCATTAATTGACCACTCAATTTTATCATTATTTGTATCCAATCAAATTTCACCAATTCATTTTCCTTTCAAACCAATAGTTTTAACATAATAATACCCATATAAAGAGCAATCAAGGCATGCATATCCCAAAATCTTTGTGTCTATATGCCACCGATGCATAGGTGAGTTTTTGTTGTTCTCCATTTCTTGTTATAACTAAAATAATAAAAATCTTCTTTACTTATTCTAATAAACATTGGTAAAGGTATTAAATAAATTATGAATTTAGTGCATTAACCACTAATTAATAAAAAATATTATTTAATAAATACCACCAGCTAAAATACTGTAGTTAAATGAATATTTAAAGATTCTCATTTAAAATTTATGGGAAGGGTCGAAATAGTTCTTGTATTCAAAATGATCTAATGGTTCGTTACATCATATACCAATTTACCCATCGTTCATCCTCGAATGATCAAAAGAAGTCGAGGGTAAGAAAGGCTACCTGAATCGATAAAAAGATGTGGATATCTTCTATGGATATCAGTCTGAGTCTCCCAAGTGTTCTCTTCAACCGGCCGATTCTTCTACTGGACCTTGACAGATGCAATCTCCTTTGACCTTAACTTGCGTACCTCCCTATCTAGAATATATATTGGGACTCCAAGGTTTTCAATTTCAAATGATCATATTAGGGTTTTTCTTAATTAATTCTCCGCAGGTTCTATTCAATTATGATTCAATGGTTGTTTTTCAAAATTTTATTGCATGATTAAATGTAATTACATAATATTGATTTGAAATCATATGAATCAATGTATGATCCATGATTTTTAACTATGAACTTGAACTCCTGAACCTATGAATTGTGACATTTTGAAGGATAATACATGTCTTATGAAAATAATGTTTATGATGATAGGGTCATTTTAGATAAAAGTATTTATGTTGTTGTGAATGTTTTTTTGACATATAAATATAATCATGATTGTGAAAGGTAATTCTCACATATGGATTCACATTGGTAAAAGAGTTTTTCTCACTAATGCTTGAATTGTTGTTTAAGGAGATATTCTATGTTTTTATTTTAAAGATGTGTATTGGTATTGATTATTGACTTTCCTATGTAATAATTATATTTAACTTTTATCTATTTTGTTCGGATTTAAACTTAGCACCGAGAGGATTTGAGGTGGAGACTCAAATAGGGTAGTCTCATTTAGCAGCCTCTAGCCCCTAACTATGTGCCTCTGTACGATTGTCTTAAATGACCTACCTAGTGGATCTACTTTAGCAAAATATGATATGTACGGATACTACCTTGGCAAGTAGGATCCCCTTTTTTCGTAATGAGGATATACCAGATTCCATGATATACCAAATTACATGATATAGGTCTTATGGTCTTATTATTAGTTAAAGCTAATATCCCACAAAACGAGTATGTTTCTTCAAATGTTTTCTTATGTCTCTTATTTTAAATATGCTTACCTTGTTGTATAAGTTATATGTTTTTACTTCCTTAAAGCTTCCATATGTTCAAATGTTGGTCATGCAACACATGTGTAAGTTACCTATGTCATCATGTCTATTTATTCATATTGCCCCATACTTAGTACATTCCATGTACTAATGCATACGTTTTCCAACAGGGTTTCACTAATGTATGGTCTGACGCTCCTACCTCTCACGATTGTGGCTAGCTAAACATTCTATCAGATTCAAGAGTTGGTGTGTCCTCATGTTTAGAGGACCGATATACATTACTTGATTTATTTATTTCTTTTGTTTCAGATTATATATGTGGTGAATGAGTTACACCCAACCACTTCTTTTGATGTTTAGATGGCTTGTTAAGACTACGTTAGACTTCCTCTTTTTCAAACTCTTTTATGGTATGAGAATACTTCTTTTGAAATCTTTATTCCTATTATCTTGTATGATATATGCTAAGTGGCTTGTATAGGGACTTTCTAGGTTCTATACGTCATGTTACACCTAGGATATACTTTGGGTCGTGACAAATGAGTTTCTTGACCTTTTGTTAAGTTTATAGAGCTCGTATTCCCTTGTTGTATGTGTGAAGGAGTAATGGGATATGAGGATGTGTTTGGTTTATTCATATGCCATGTTGCTAATGATGAAACTGGTAATAAAACGAGGAAACTTGATGGTTTATTGATGTATGATTGTTGAGAATGGTTTGGTTTAAATGTGGTGACTCATTTGATAATTTAACTCTATTATGCTGATGTGGGTTGTGTATTTATATGTGAATTGTCATTTGTCATATTTTTGTAAACAAGCATACTTGTGTTGGTGCTAAAGCACTGTGATGAGATTATAATGATGAAAATGCCAATGAAAAATGATTTTTGCAAGTTCTATATTGAGGGGTCGAGCCACACGCTCCATGCATGTTCTATATTGAGGGGTTGGGCCATACGCTCCGTGGTAGATGCATGTACTGATAACTCTTCCATAGGTTCCAGTCTGAGTTTAAACGGATTAGTATCGTAGGATAGACATGAATCACCTTACATGATGTGTTATTTTGTTGCATTGCACATCATTACCATCTATGAACTTGTGTATGCTGTTGAAGAACTTATGATTGTTGATCATTGTACCTATGTTTATGACAACTTCCTAGTGAATGTGGTTACTATGCTATATATTATACGAATCGGAAATTGTTAGGTTGGGATGAATTTTTATGCAGGTTGTAGTTATGAGGAGGTTCAATTGGAGCGTTAGGAGTACCCGTTTCTATAATACTTTGCTTTGCGTTTAGGAGTTTGCTTGTTGAGTACTGTTTTGCTTGGTACTCATCTCTTGCTTCTACATTTGTGTAAGTTATGATCCAAGATCTTTGTGATTCTCTTAATTCTCTTTTTATCTGAGGCTTCCTGTGGTGATTTTGAAGGTAGTTGTTCGTCATCCCAACGGATCCTCTTACTCCCATATATTGTTCTACATTAGAAATAATGTCATTTTAGACTTACATTTTCTTTCTAATCAATTGTAACAAATTAGATTCTTGTACTCCTGAAAACCAGATTTTGGGGGTTTATGACACGCCCAGAGGCTACACCCCCTAGACATAACACGGGACCCAGAATCATAAGTGACCGCTAACCCTGAGTCTGGCATATAACAAGCATAAGAAATAACTAAGTAAATCATGTACTATACAGAAGATAAAAATAGTGGATATCATGTATGAGGAAAAGACAACTAGTCTGAATAGATAAGATAAGTGTTTAATGATCAGTGAAACAACACTTAACAACTCGAGCTGACTCTACTACTATGTTTGATTAGCCTATAACTGAATTGAGTTGTTGGGACATGCCCCTAGCTTACTCTAACAAGACTAAAAACTCAAATAAAGTGTAACACCCCAGAAAATTTTTGATGCTAAGACTTGAACCGTTCTTCATAGTAAGTGAGATTTTACCAAGGAATTAAAAATTTCTTGAGTGTTAAGGTCACTAGATGTAGCACCTTGATTTCCAAGAAGAACTAGAGAGAATTCATTGAAGTCATTCCTAAGTTTTCTTAAGTTTTGGATCAATTTCAAACGACCATAACTCTTAATACATTATGAGTTAGGTGGGATACAAGATAGATAATGAAATCTCTTCGAGTTCTCTTTCCAACGCCACTGAGTTTGTTAAATTATGAGATCTGAGTAAAAAGTTATGACTGATTTACTAACGACGCACAAACCTGGCAGCATCTCCGCGATGGCTCCGCGTTACGGAGCCAATACGGACCTCATGCCTGGTGAAAAATTATTCCGACTCCCAGCTCATTTTATTTATTTATTTAAGGGTATTTTGGTCCTAAAAACCCTTAGGAGGTCATCTAAAGTACCCTAAACATTTAGAAAATCAGTTTTTTCTTAAATCGAACCCTCTCATTCACTCCTAAAATTCTACGCTCAAGAAATTCAAGAAACACTAAGGCTAGGGTTCATCTTTCAATATTTTCCTTCAAGTTTCTTCAATAAGATGGTTCTTTCAGGTATGTAAGCTTCTATAGTGTTGGGTTTGTTCACCCACATGCCAATCATGTTAATTTCAGCGTTAAGTTCGTTCTAGAAAGTTGAAAGTATGATGTTCTTGAATTATGTTCTTGAAATTGGCTTTAGTTCTTGAGTTTAGATGAGATTATTGAGTTCTTGATGAAATCATGTCGATTTTAAAGTTGTTTATGAGTTGGTTCTTGTGTTCATGTGCTGGGTATCTAAATCTAAAGAGGGATTGAGAAAGAGAATTGAATTTAGGCGAATTGGGGTTAGAAAACGAAAAAGGAAAAAGTCAGGCGAATCTGGCAACCCAATCCGCGTCGCGGACCTGCCTCCCCATTTCACAAATTTTTTCTTCGCGTCGCAGAGAGTTTATGGACCCCTCTGCCTCAAAAGTTATTTCGCGACCAAATATTAAAATGCATCTCCGCTTCGCGGACTTGCTTCCAGACAGTGATTTCTTGATCATTTCTCATGTTTAACTATCTAAAAACACTCCTAAGAATCCCAAGATCTTTCCTATCACAAATCACAACCTTGAATTCATAAATCAAATTCAAGGTAGAGTTGAAAGTCAAGTTTTGAGAGTTCTTTCAAACATTTTTTAGAAAGTCCCTTTGAGTCTTTTTGAGGAGTCTTCTACAATTTCTAATAACTTGTTTCAAGAATCGAGCAACTGAGTATGAGAATGAGGAGAATGTATTCATGTGTCTACTTTATCTTCACGAGACCCTTTATATCATGAACCATAACTCTTGAATTCATAATTCACATTCAAGAGAGAGTTAAGAGTAGAGTTCAAGAAAAGTCTTTGAGTTCAATTGTGAATCCTTCGAGATCAACTATTGATTTGAGTTAAGTTTTGAGTAAGTAAGTATGAGAATGAGAAGAGTCATATATATGAGTTCCTTATTGATATTTTGACCCTTGAGTCGATTTATTCATGCCCATAACTTCCGCATGAACTCCATCAGTTGAGTACCTTTGAGAGGAGTAGTATCTTCAAGTTTTAAGTCTTGAGTATTGAGTTCGTAATCCCCTTTGAGATTATATTTATAATAATTGGACTATTACATGTCACCCATGAAGTCCTTCAGTTGAATTGTTCATGCCCATAATTCCACGTGGACCCTATAAGTCGAACAGTCTTGAGATAAGAAGTATTTTTGAGTCCTTGAGTTGAGTAGTTCATGCTCATAATTCCACATGAACCCTCTGAGTTAAGCATTCTTGAAATGAGTAGTATCATTGAAGTTTTTGAGTTCCAAGTATTTAGTTCTATCTATGGTTATTGAAAACCTTGCATTGAGTCATTCACGTCCATAATTCGGCATGAACCATATTTTAAGAAGTCTTTTACAAATGTTTTAACTTTGTTTTAAGACTTAAGCTTTGAGTTGAGTAAAGAGTAAGAGTAAAGTTCATTTTCTTTAAAAATGATATATGGGAACTAAGTATTCCCAAGAGTAAATGTTTTCACATTTAAGATGAGAGAAAACTGAGATTTCCAAAAGAGTTTTGAGCAGTTTGAGTACCATCTCTTTTAGGAGAAAGATTTTTGAGTAATTATCTCAAATCAAAGAAAAATTTATGTTTTTAAACATAAGAGCTAAGTATTTCGGGAGTAGTATTGAGCACCGATATGGGGACGAGTTTGAGTTCAGATAATTAACTCACATCTCCATAAACCATGTAACCATCATAGGTAGAAATGATCATACTTTTCAGATGATTCCTTAGTGCTTTTTAGCATAGACTAGTGGATTCACTTAGTTAAGGCGTTCTATATGACCGCAAAGTATAGGACAGTTCTGGCAGCGTGGGCAATACAATGTATCATCACTTAGGATCATAGTGGTAGTTGTCGGTTAGAGAAACTCCCATAGAATTATATTGTATTTTTATATATAGAAACTGAGTTATTATTTTATTCTTCGATACATGGAATTGCTATCTACAGTTTTTCAACTTTTCATATATATTGCATCTTTTACTATTGCTTTATCCTTGAGTATCATGAGTTGAGTTTTTTCGAGTTGATTATCTTATCCTTAAGTATTTTTGAGTTGTGTAAGTTTGAGTAGTTTTGAGTATCATTGAGTATTCCTTGAGTTGAGTAAGCTTAAGGAGAGGTAAATATGTTTTTTCTTTTTATCAAGTTTCAAGCTTATGTTATGCTCTAGAGTTCCCCTTACGTATACATGCTCGTACATTCCACGTACTGAGATACAGATATAGGTATTCACTGTCATCAACAGGAGCTTTGTTGATACCACATGGAGTTCGAGTTGGCTTTGGTAGGCCTCCTTGCTTCCGGAGGATTTCATTTACTTTTCAGTTATATCAGTTGTTAGGATGTCGTGGGTCTTGTCCCGACTTACATCTTTGTCAGTTAGAGGCTTCATAGATAGATAGTAGAGTTTGAGAAGTCTATTTCATTTATCTTACTAAATGTATTAAAGACTTGAGTTGCCTATTGTTGGCTTGTTGAATATTCTATTTTTATTCAGAGTTATTCATTTGAGTTAAAGATTTGTAAGTTTCATGAATTTTATTCAGTTTTTAATCTTTGTATTCTTGAGTTAGTCTTCCGCTTGTAGTCAGCCAGAATGAGGGTTTGCTTGGGGACCAACAATGGTTCTCGAGTGCCGGCCACGTACAGGATGTAGGCTTGGGTCGTGACATAAAGACTAAAAGTAAGCATGTCTATTTTCCTCGAAGTATGAGGACTCACTAGTGAAGCTGTAAAATTCATATTGGGAGTTGAACTAAGCGTGATCTAGATGCTGAACACATGAACCTACATAAAAAAATGATGTACCACAAAATTATGTGTTGGTACTTTGAATGTAATGAGCATGCATGATATATATATGCTAAGCTGAACTATATATAAATACGCCGAACAAACAAATAAAATGTACTAAAGTATAACTGAAAATTAAGCCGGACGCAATGACAAAGTACTAATCATAAAGATAACTTGTTGAATTATATAGTGATGTAAATGTTGAAAACATGGTTAATGCAATAAGAGTTTGACTGTGGGAGGTCCTATTAACCGAACGTGAGCTAACGGTAGAGTTTGATGTATACGCCACACTGAGAGGACCCAATATATCTTGACAGGGGTATAGAAGCATGACTCTGTGTGATCATTAAAACTGATACCCAATAGAGGGGACTTGTAAACCTATGCTGGCACGTAGTTCTAGGACTTAAGGGTACATTGAACCCTAGTCTAACTTGGTACACTGTCTACTCCCAACTGAATATGAAAAGCTAAAATGCACTGAAATACGGAGTACCTCAAAGTACTGATATGCTAACTCAGAATTCAACATATATAAACTGAAGATATGGCATTCAAATTTTGAAGTATGATTTTCTGTTTGATTTGCCTAGCAAGTATAATTCATGAAATATCATAAATTTACACAAGGTAGGGTTCTTAGTTCTATGCATGGAACTACCCTATTTCATAAAGAAGCAGGTTCTTTATATCATGGACACTATAATATCTAAAATCACAACAAATCTTCAAAATGTAGAAACCCTAGGTAACAGGTTATGATAAATCAAAGAATTGACTAAATTCTAGGGACCTAATGGATGAAAGGAACCAACTAGTTAAACCCCAGAATGAAGAAATCCTTTGTATATCGGGGTTGAACTTGAAGAAAATCTCTGCTTGTTCTTGGGAGAAATTGTCTCCTCTTTCTAACCCTTTCTTTCTAAGATAGATGATTTTAGGAAAATGAGGGTTCTAGTTTGTTTCTGACTAGTTTATTAGGCTAAGATCGAGTAAACCAATGTAGTTTAGGCATCAAACGACATAGTTCAAATGCCTATCTCATAGGACAAAAGACCAAAATGACCCTGACTTAAAAGCTGACAGACTTCTTTCACGAGCCCATTCACGGACCGTATGAAGCACCACTGGCCATATGGGCAATCATGGCTCCTTACAAAAGTTTGGGTGGTACTGGTCATTTTTCACGGTCCACTTAATGGCTCGTGTGGGGTTCCATCAGCCGTCTAGTGGTCTGTGGTTCCTCACAGGGCATTGGGTGGTTCTTGTTTGTTTTCACTGCCAACGTGATGGCCCATGTGGATTTCCACAGCCCGTGTAGGGTTTCCTGGTCCTCCACATTGTTGCTGGTTGTGAGCCACGATGAGGGTGACGAGTCGTGATCCTATTATTGGTGTGTGGGCCCCTCTGTGGTTCACTTTTTTCCTCTTTTTCGGTATTAGTTAGATTTCTTAGGTGTTACAATATCTCCCCCTTGGGATCATTCATCCTCAAATGAAGACAACAAGCAGAGTATAGAGGGAATGAGTTGCAGTCCCAACCACTGAGCACTAGAAGCATATATCTAACTTAAGTGAGTTTCATGAACATGCAAAAATGCTGAAATGCAAGGATAATTGACATAATAAGTTGCTGAGACCAAATTACACAAGAGTAAAACTGAGAAACTGGATAAGAACTATTACCTCAATCTAAAACTTAATCGGAAGGAATGAGGTGAGGATACTTGGCCATTATGGCTTCTTCTGCTTCCCAAGTAGCTCCCTCCGTGGATTGACTCCTCCATAAAATCTTTACATAAGCGACTTTCTTATTTCTCAAACAACGAACCATATGTCCAATAATTTCAACTGGAACCTCTTCATATGTGAGGCTATCCTTCACAACAACACCCTCTAAAGGTACTATTGATTCCGGATCACCCACACATTTCTTCAACAAGGAAATGTGAAAGACTGGGTGAACTGTTGCTAATTTTGCTGGCAACTCTAACTCATAAGCCACATTACCAACCTTTTTCATGATTTTGTAAAGACCTACATACCTGGGACTGAGCTTCCCTTTCTTGCCAAATCTCATCACCCATCTTCATGGGTGACACTTTCAGGAAAACCAATCATCAATTTCAAACTCTAAGTCCTTATATCCGCATAGCACTTCTAACGACTCTGAGCTGTCTTTAGTCTATCTCTGATGAGATGAACTTTCTCCATAGCCTCATGATCCGAATCTGGCCTTATCTATGCTATTTCTCCTACTTTGAACAAAAAAATAGGGGACCTGCATCTACGCCCATACAATGCCTCATAATAGCACATGTAAATACTGGAATGAAAGCTATTATTAAAGGTGAATTCTATGAGAGGTAGGTGATCATCCCAACTACCCTTGAAATCGATAACGCAAACTCTCGACATGTCCTCTAAGGTCTGACTGGTACTCTCTGCCCGATCATCCATCAGCGAATGAAATGTTGTACTGAAATTTACTTGAGTACCAAAACCTTTTTGGAACAATTTCCATAAATGAGAGGTAAATTGAGGACCCCCTATCTAAGATGATAGAAAATGGAACCCATGCAACCTTAGAATCTCACTGATTTAAATTCTGGTGAAATCCTCAGTTGAATCTGTAGTCTTGACAGCCAAGAAGTGAGTTGACTTAATGACTCTTTCTACTATCACACAAATGGAGTCATATTTCTGCGAGTACGAGGTGAACCCGTAACGAAATCCATGTTTATCACTTCCCACTTCCATGTAGGAATGTTAATATCTTAAGTCACACCTCCTGGTTTTTGATGATCTACTTCAACGTGTTGACAGTTAGGATACTTAGCCACAAAATCTGTGATGTCTCTCTTCATGTTGTTCCATCAAAAGACTTCTCATAGATTACGGTACATCTTGTTCATTAATTCCATGAAAGTTGCATGATCATTTGTTAGTCCTAAAGACATAACTACAAATTTATATTGACCATATCGAGTCCTGAATGTTGTCTTTGGGATTTCACTATCTCTAACTCTAAGCTGATGATAGCCGAATCTGAGGTCTATCTTAGAAAATAAACTAGCACCCTGAAGTTGGTCGAACAAGTCATCAATTCTAGGTATGAGATACTTATTCTTGATTGTAAATTTGTTCAAATGACGATAGTCAATGGACATTCTGAAAGAATCATCTTTCCTTTTCACGAACAACCCTAGAGCACCCCATGGAGAGATAATGGGTCTGGTGAAGACCTTATATAAAAGGTCTTTAAATTATTCTTGCAATTCCTTTAGCTTAGCTGAAGCCATTCTATAAGGAGGAATCGAATTAGGCTGGGTATATGGAAGGAGATTTATTCTGAAGTTGATTACACTTTCGGGAGGGACTCGGGGAAGATCTTCTGGAAACACTTCTGAAAACTCATTTACGACTATGACTGACTCAAGAGTTGGGGTTTTGGGGTATTAATCCTTAACCCGAATAAGATTATAGATATAAACATTAGAAATCATTTTCTTGACATTAAGGTAATAGATAAATCGACCTAGAGGAAATTATTTACTACCCTTCCACTCTAAAACTAGCTCATTTTGAAACTGAAATGAAATGATTGTAGTTCTACAATCGACAGAGGCATAGCAGGAATGTAACCAATTCATGCCTAGGATGATATCGAAATCTACCATTTCTTACTCTACAAGGTCTGCTAAGGTGACTTTCTGGGAAACTATGACAGTACAATTTTTGTATACCTATCTAGCTATAACTGCGTCACCAACTGGAGTAGAGACGGAGAAGTATTCTGAGAGAGTTTCCGGACTGACACCAAAGTTTACTTCTATATAAGGAGTTACAAAGGAAAGTGTAGTCTGTGGATCTAACAGTGCATAAAATTCTAAATGGAAGAGTTGCAACGTACAAGTGACCACATTAGGAGAATCTTCTTAGTCCTCGCGAGCTTGAAGAGCATACAACCTATTCTGGCACTGACCACCATCTGTACCAGACGTAGCACCTTCCTGACTGGGGTGACCCGCTGGAGCTGCTGAAGTTGTAGACTGATCCATGTTACCTCCTTGTCCTTGACTTGAAGAAGGGTAATCCTTCAACCTATGACAAGACTAACCACACCAAAAGCACCACTCTCTACCGTCAAAACACTCTCTTGGATGATTCTTACCACACTTTGGACAACTTGGGAAAGTTTGGTTACATGAAGCACTCCCTTGTGACTTAGAACCTGATGCTCTCCCTTTCTTATCTTGTCGAAACCTGGGGGACGAAGCGCTAGCTTATGAAGGTGATGGGGTTGTTGACCTCTGCTGAAACTTTGAGCAATTTCCACCACCCGACCTCTGTTGAGAGTATTCACAGTTACCCGTCCTAGCCTTTTAGGTATCCTTGGCCATTTCCCTAAACGTATCTCCCTCAACCTATTGAGCATGAATCATTAGTCAGGAGATATTCATATCTCCAAATAACATGGCATTCATGCACTCAGTCTTCACCAGATCGGATACTTCAAACAAGAACTTGCTCGTTTGTGCTCTTAAATCGGCAACCATATGTAGAGCACAGCTGAAGAGCTGGGTGAACTTCAGCCTGTATTATTGGATTGACATTAAACACTGCTTCAAGTTTATGAATTCTTAGGACTTAGCCTCCCTCAACCCTCTCAGGAAGAACCTGTCCAGAAAAGCTCCAGCAAAGTAGTCCTATGTCACAGGAGCTGCATCTTCATCCCTGTTGTATTTCCAATATTTGAACTAGATATGAGTCACATCCTTAAGATGGTAGGATGCCAACTCCACCCTATCAGTACATGTGACTTACATTACCTAAAGAATTTTCTTGACCTTATCAATGAAGTTATATGGTTCCTCACCTACCTGCGACCCTAGAAACTCAGGAGGATTCATAAGAAACGCCCTAAGAAGACCTCCTCAAATCAAGCCCAACTCACAGGTGGTGCTCCCTCAGCTCGGTTCTTCTTCCATTGGTTGAACCATATCCTAGCGACGCCCTTCATTTGGTATGCAGCTAGTTCCACCCTCTCAGTATCAACAACATGCATGATCTCAAAAACTTTTGAAGCTCTTCAATAAAATTCTCCGAATCCTCAGTAACACTTGAACCTATGAAGCTTGGAAGATTCATCCTTAAAAACTCACGGATCCTTGAAGTGTCAGCCACTTCCTGTCGTTTCCCTCTCTACTTCCCAGCTTAGTTGGGCACAACATGGCTCAACATCCGGATAGCTTTATGAAATTCGGCATTAGTGCATCTCCTTGGGGTTGCATTTCTAGTGCATTGGGTACCCCTTGTTCCTGTGGTTCAACATTCCTTCTAGTCGGATGACCTTAGACAAATCTTCGTGGAGGCATGATTTGAAAGACATGCGCAAGCACAAGTTAGAAGAAACTTTTTAGAGATAAACTATATCGCACGAAATGAGTATGAAAGAAGTAAGAACACTCCTAAGTGATGCATCCTCCTAATTATAGATGTGGCGGACTTCACACCGATAACTAGGACTCTACAGACACGACTTCATAGACTCCCTAGGACTCTTGAACTCTGGGCTCTGATACCAAGTTTGTTACTCTCCGAGACTACACCTTAGGAGAGACAGACACTCGAGAACCATTGTTGGCCCCAAGCAAACCCTTGACCTGGCTTACTTACTCAGCGGAAGACTTAGCTCAACATAATTGTACTGTTAAACGTAAACTGAAAACTCAAAGACAACTGAGAATGTATTAAAATAGCATTCACTGGCCAAAGTGGCAACTCAAGTCTCAACATACTAGAATGAAAATGAAAAGACTAAAGAACTAACATTTGATTGTCTATCTATGAAGCCTGTAAAACTGAGATGGATGTCAGGACAAGACCCAGGACGCCCTAATGAACTAAATACGAGCAATAAAAGGGATCCTCTGAAAGCAAGGAGGCTCACCAACAAGTCTGGTGCTAGACTAGAATCAACGATGCATTGGATGCTAATCTTGGTTACCTGTATCTGCATCATGAAAAGATGCAGGCCAAATGACATCAATACATTGAATGTACGAGTATGAGAAAGGAATACTAAACAAGACATAATCTTGAAAGGAATTGAAAGAACAAACCTGGTCTCAACTCAACTCAACTGAATTGAACTCATTTCAATATAAAGCAGTAATGTAAATGCAATATAAAGAATAGCTTTTAAAACGTGAATACCAACTGTGTGTATTGAAAAATACAATAGTGACTATGTTTGTATACAAAGACATAATATGGACTCTGTTTATATATGAAAATACAAATAGTCTGTGCATATAAGAATACAAAATACTTCTATGGGAGTTTTTCTAACTGACAACCATCACTTAAGAGCTATTCTGATGATTCAGCGTTTTGCCTCACGCTGCCAAGGCCGTCCTATACCTTGTCGAGGGTATAGAACCTGACTACTAAGTGGATCCACTAATTTATGCTAAAAAGCACCAAGGAATCATCTAAAAAGTATGACCCTTTTCTACCCATGGTGGCTACATTGTTTATGGGGACTGGGAGTTCTAAACTTTCCCCATATCGGTGCTCAATTCTACAAGGATGGGAAAACATAAAACAAAAGTAAAAATTGAACTAATTGATAATAATAGTATAATAACCCAAAAACCATTGAATTATAATTTTAATGGTTTAACAGAATTTAAGATACATATAAGTGAATTACTAGAAAATAAAACAAAAGTAAAAATTGAATAGTAAATGATGAATTCATATTATTGGTAGTGTGGTAGGTGAAGAATTTATTTTAAAGATTTTATTATAATATTCTTTTTTCATGGTAAAATATAATAATACTTATTGTAATATTCTTTTGATAGTTGTTTTAATCTAAATATTTCTTTAATATTATTTGTGATGTATTCTAGATATAACATATCTTGGGTTCTTTGTTACATATATAAATTTTCCTCCATTAATTGTTCTAATAGTTTTATATCTTCCATAGATTCTATCCAATATTGTAAATATTTGTAGTGTATTTTAATCTGAATTTATTCTAAATCATACCATTATATTCTTTCGAATTCTAAATCATGTAGGTCTATTTCATACCATTCTTGGTTTAATATATCTTCTGATTCTTTATCATTAAATATTTTTTCCCATATTATTCTTCTTAATTCAATTATTTATATATTTTTAAGTATATATAAGATTAAAGTTTCGTAGTTTTTTATCATTTCATCATGCATGTATGTAGTCATGTTCGTTGTTATGCAGGGTTTTATTATCAATTATTCCTTCCTATCATATTCATAATCAATTAAATTCATATTAGATTATTATGAACTAGATTATCTGTTTATCATGTTCTCCTGTCACTACTAGCATCGTACTTTAGAGGATACTTCCTTCTTATTAGCGCCTCAACTTTGTTTAATCCCCTAAACGGCTTTCCTCGCCTAGCGGCTTCAACATTAGGATGGCATAGTTTAGAAATTTTCTCCCTGTTTCCAGTGTGCTAATAAAATAGAAATCATGATTCAAGTAATTCTAATACATAATAATTAACATAAATTTATTCAATCAGATATATGATATTCAGGAATATATGAAATTAGTTCCGCATATTTTTTGAGCAATATACCTTTGCCTCTTGCTTATTCATGCTATCTGAAATATCTAGTTTGATTTCAGATTGTTGCTCCATTATCCTTTAAAATATTATTTTTTAGTTGAGAGAGTTTTTGAAAGGGATTTTTATATATTAGGCATTGCTTGCCTCTTATGTTATGTCTACATTCCTTTATATAGGATATTTTACAATCATGCACCACAATCCACGTACTATCCTACTTAATAATGTGCCTAATTTTATAATATACCCACTTTCTGGCACACCATACCTGCTTATCTACTTTATGACACACCTACTTATCTACTTTATGACACACCATACCTACTTACCTACTTTATGACTACTTTACATCTTTTAACTATTCCTACTTTACACATGTCTACTACTATTTCTAATAAGTTAAATAACTTTATGACTTTTACATCTTTGTAATAATTTTTTAATACGTAGATGACTTTAGCTTTCTTGACTTCTTATCTTGTCCATCTTCCTTTGTCTCCTTTTATCTTTCATTGTTATATTCGTTTCTATCTTCATTATCATTCCAAGTCTACATCTGGAATTATGTTATCTTCTCCGTTGCACTTTGAACATATATGATCAGGGTATTTATGTCCAATTAACTTGCAATATCTGGTTAATAACTCTGTTGAAATAAATCATGCCTTTAGTGCTTTTTTCGTAGGTCGTTCTTCTGGTTTTAATAATGATAAGATCTATCGCTGGACTTCATCCATATCTACTCTTCGTAGTTCTCTTGAATTTGAATATAACATTAATTGATCTCTCGAGTAATAACTCCATATAGCATTTCTGTTTAAATAATTGTTTGCTAACTCTTGTATAATAGTTGATATACCAATTATTCTTTTGTTGGCATAAAAACTTGGTATCTCTATTTTGCATATCTCTTCCTGTTGTCCGATGTCCTCAGGTATAATCATATCTTTAGTTAGTCCTATCTTGATAACCTGTATTGGAGGTTTTATTTCCTCGTATAATATCTCCGCTGGTGCTGTATAGAATTTTATATAAAATAAATTTCCTTTTGTAACTCTTTT
>JAJOOH010002194.1:0-22813 GCA_029582605.1 Solanum gracilifrons | reverse complement strand
CCCTTTTTTCATAATTTGTTTTTCTTTTGGACTCTGACTTTTGATATAAAATTCAAATTTGAAATTTCTCATTTAAAAATTAAATCATTAGAATATACATATTTTAATTTATTTAATTATATCAACAACACGCTCACATACATGTGCACCAGATTTTTTTTTTTTTGGACCTAACACATGAAAGTTTTATTTTGATAATAGGTGTGGTGAGACAAAACTCAAAACTTTCTTCTAAGTTGTGTGAGTGTGTGACCAACTTAAGTTTAAGTTATTAAAAGAATAATTAACCCAATATTTAAGCAGCCCATTATAGAGATAAACTCAAAATACACTACTAAAAAATCGTAAAACTCCAACGGAATGCGTAGAGTTTTCGATATTTTTTTTAAAAAAAAATGACAGGCATCCATTGGTTATTTTCCGCGTAATAATTATAAGAAAATTAAATTTTTCTTAAGAAATTCGACAGAGTTTTTCATTTTGTTTCTCTTTTTTTTTGTTGCAAAAATCCAGGGACTGTTTCGCTATTTTAAATGCAAAAATTACATTTGAGAAATATAAATTTAAAACAACGATAGTATTTCAAAAATTAGCATTTGTAGACCAATGGCAATTGTTTACTACTGTAAGAATTGTACCAAAAACAACGAAAAGTATTTGAAAAATCACACATGAACATACTGGTTTATATATTAAACTATTTAATATAATAATTTGATATTCATTATTTATTTGTCAACCAATTTATATTTGTGTTAAGTGATTATTTTTTGTTACCTCTTTTAGGATTGGCTATGATTCATTCTTGTTCGATCAAAAAATCATCATCTTAATAGGAGAGAGAGTAACTTTAAATTTTTCGTTTGTTTGAAAACTCCCTTACAAGAGAAACTGTTCCTAGCTAGGGTGTTTCTTGCTTCTATTTTTGGGTGGCAATTTATTCTAAATAGAGACAAATTACCTTTTTTTTTTATATGAGGAAGATGCATTTATAAGCTTTTGGAAACTTATTACAAGACCCACTAACAAAGCCATCGGTACATCAAAAATCTGCTAAATCCTTTTTTCTGGTTCACCCATGCAGTATTATAAGCGCAAAAGGCATAAATTGCCTCCTAAATTTGTACCAAAAAGTCATTTACACACTTTAATTAATGGGACGATCTATTACACACCTTAAGTACATAAAAGTATATTTATTTCTCCCTTCCGTCACCCAACCCAGGACATTATGCCTAAAGTGAGAGCCACTCGCCTCCTAGTTAAGCCACGTAATAAAAGACCCCAATCCGATTCACTTGACCCAAACCCAATTCTTTTCACGCAAATTCATTTTATTTTACCCTAGTCCATTTATTTCACCCACCCGTTTTCTTTCCTTAAGAACACCAAAACCTAATCGAAAAAATTCGTCTGTAAATACTAATTTTAGCTAAAGATTTCTTCGATTTTGTAGTGTTTTTGAAGCATCCTTGTAGTTTTAACCATCTAATCAAGTTGGCACTGTCATATTTGAAGAACATTTGTGTGTTGTTGATCGAGGCGTTACTTCATAGTTCATCTTTTTAGCTTAGGGTTATTTCGTCTTTACAATTTTTTCAAGTTTACTGTATGTCGTCTTTCATTCACATGATTCCCCTTTGTTGTTGTATATGTTTTGTCGTTGTTGTTGAGGGTAAACTGTTAACATTATTTTCAGGTTAAAATGTCTTTTGAATTGATTACTTTGAGATTTTACCATGGTGGTGTTATTAAGATTGGAAAAAAGGGATACAAGGGAAAACCATATCATGGTGGAGGAGTTTATGAGTTTTTAGATGTTGATATAGATAGGTTATCTTATTTTGAATTGAGGGATTGTCTGAAAGAGTTTGGGTATGAACCTGGACAATGTGTGCTGTATGTGAAACTTCCTAGAAGTACTGCTATGTTAGAAATTAAATTTGACTATGATACTACTTTAATTGCTGAGTGTTTGAGTCATGGAGATATTTTGGACTGTTTTGTGTGTCACTTTATTGCTGATCCAGT
Organism: Solanum gracilifrons; assembly: GCA_029582605.1. Classification (NCBI taxonomy): domain Eukaryota; kingdom Viridiplantae; phylum Streptophyta; class Magnoliopsida; order Solanales; family Solanaceae; genus Solanum; species Solanum gracilifrons. The sequence goes on along the minus strand of JAJOOH010002194.1, from coordinate 20,782 downwards.
TTTGGTCCCACCTTTATTGGAATATGGGGAAAGTGGAGTAGGTGAGGGAACATCTCAAAACAGTGGGCCTAATGCATCTTTTGATGTTGAATTAGAACCAACACATGAGGCCCAAGAAAATGCCTCAAACCCTGCCAATTCAAATACATCTTCTCATGTACATTCTTTCACTGCTCCAAATACTCCTCCTCCTACTCATCAAACTCCAACCCCTATCCATCCTTCTACTTATCCAACTCTTGACCCTGTCCATCCTTCCTTTGATCCAATTTCTGACCCTGTCCATCCTTCTAATGAACAAGATTTAGATAGAGAATCATTGAATGGGGGAGGGGGAATTTAATGGGAGTGATATAGATGATGAACTAAGAAGTTTTAAGGAGGAAAAAAGTGAAAGAAAGGGAGAAATAGCTCAATTGCCTGATCATGTCAAGTTAGGAACAGAAAAAAAAGGGCTAGATGCTGGATATGATGAATCTACAAGTGGTCATAGAAACAACTTAGAAGACAAGCTAGCTGGTGATGAGCCTTATTATCCCTCAGATGAAGCTGCCAGTTTTGAAACAGATCCAGATGCTTTCAGTGATGATGAAAACGAGGTTCAACAAAGAGAGAGAGCTAAGCCAAGTACGTTAAAATCCTACTCAGTACTCCCTCTTCCTGCCCCGTTATCTAGTTTAGTAGTTTTTTGTTATAAATCTAAGTAATTTCTCCCAATTTTTTTTTTAAAGTTCATTTCACTTTACCTTACTCTGTTCATCTCTTTTCTTTAACCCATGTTCTTAGCACTTGCTTCTTACCCTGGGATACACAGTCCTTTCGGTTCCCTGACCAAGACGGACTTTCAACTTCCTTAGGTATTTACAGGTTAATCCATCGGGGTTACTAAGAAGGTCAAGAACTAACCATTTACTAAGAGTAATTTTCATAGTAATATAAATATCATATCATAAATTCATAATAACAGTACTTAATAATACATTATATAGGGAGAAACTTACTAAGATCTAGAAAACAGATAACTACTTGCATGATACTGGTCGGAATGAGATTTCCCTTTCGGGAGTCCGCGGGTGACCTTGCAGAAAATAAACACTCACACTCTTTGTACACAAACAAACACTTACACTCCTTTTATTTTTGGAAAGGAAAAGGAAATATCAAACTATATTTCTTCTTTTCTGTATGCTCTGCTTACTTCTTCGCTCTGTCTTTCTCTTCTTGCAAATGGTCTCTATTTATAGGAGTAGATCCGAATTTGAAGTTCGGATTTCAAATGCTGAAAATAATCTCTCTTTAATGCCGGGTACTCTTTGGGCCTCATCGTCACATGGTTTTGAAAAACTTTTTTCAAAATAATTGTCTTTTTTCTTGTCTGTTTTTGAGGAGTGGAGTCTTCTTTATAGTAGTGGCTTATGATGTCATTGCTTACATATTCTTTCGTTGACATCATTGCTTACGTATTTCTCTAGGTATCCAGGTTGTGGTGCTTCAGAATCAAAACTCATTCCTTAATCATCGTCTTCATTCGGGTCGTAGTTCTGAGTAAATTGGTCTATTGATAGATCGTTCTCATCACTTCTATTCCCTGTGTCTTCAGGATCAGAATTTGTTGGTTCTGGTTTTGAGTTTTCTTGTATGATTTTTTCTTGTGTATAACCTCTTTAGTTTTTTCTTTAAGTAACTTGCAAAGGGAACTTTTTTTTCCCCGTAGGAATCCCTTTGTCTTTTTGCTTGTCTCTGCCACCGTATTGAAATTTCCTGGCAGAATCCTTACACTTTTTGGCAAAGTGTCAGCCATCAACAGATTTGATGAGTCTTTACCCGCTACCGTTTGAATGGGACTAGCTGTACCTTTAGCTGATACAATAGCTCTTTCTACATTCGTTGGGGGAATGTACACCCGTCTTATCCATTTTGAAATGAGATGGAGAACTCTTTGGTCCCTTTGGGTAGTTTTGTATTTTTAATGGTATGTTTTGATTAGTATTTCCAAGTAAAAACCTTATTCTTTCTTGTAATGAGTGGATATGTTGTGTCATTTTTTCCTTTTCAGTCTCTAGTTTCTCGATGGTCTGGTTTAGTCTTTTGAATCCTTCAGTCATTGAAGAACAATGATTGCAGAAAATTATTTTGTCAGTATCCCTTTGAATATTGTATTGTAGGAAAGATGATCTTGTAGTCTGTCTTAAAGTTGGGATTATGAAATAGTTTGGCCCAAGAGTCCCTCTAGCATAGTCTAGTGCTTCATTTAAATCGTTGAATCCTTTGAAAAGTGAGGTATGAAAGTCTTTGATTGAGTTTATGACTTCTGTCCGTGTCTGAAAAACTCCTGGCAATCTTCCTTGAACTACTACGTAGAATCTGAATTTTTTATCTTCATTTTTGTCTGTAAAGTAATGGCTTAATGAATTTACCACTGAAATGAAATAACTATTTTCTCTAGGAATTTTGTTGTACGCTATCCATAAGTTGTCTATCAGACATCTTTGAGGTTTATCTATCTCTGTTTCTGGTTTTACCCTGAAACTTAGATTAGATGGGGGGTAGAAAATTAGATTTTGTTTCCCAAAGTGTTGTCTTTCCATGCTCGTAGTATTCAGTCTTGCTTCCTCTAATCTTGTCTGTGGTTGAAATAAAGTGTTTCTTAATAGAGTTTGCAAATATAAGTCGTTGTCTCTTTGTCCACTGTTACTTGAACTAGATGCTTTATCTTTGTTCTTGCTTGTACTCATTCTGAAAATCAATAATTAGTTTTCATTAGTCTGCTTAGTTGATCTGCTAAGGAATTATCTTTTCCTTTTATATGTTCTAAAGATATATTGTATATTGATGTGGCGTCTAGAAAATTTAGCCATCTTCTTTTACTACTATTTTTTCCTTTTATTTTCTGGTGGAATTTTACAATAGCCTCGCAGTCAGTTCTTACCAAAATTTCTTTTTTATTAATAATATATAATTTAAAACTATTTAATCTATATATGACTGCTAGAATTTCCGCATCTATGCTACTCATGTTTCCTTTCTCTTTGTACTTTTCACTATGATAGGCGCATATTTTTTCATCTTTCTTGTCTCCATATTTATTGTTTTTTGCTTTTAATACTGCTCCCCATCCTTCTAGGCTTCCGTCAGTTTCCACTATTGGGTAGTCAGTTTCTAGTGGGAGGGCTAAATCCGGTATATTTTTAACCATTTGTTTAAGCTTTTGTACTAATTTTATGTCCTCCATATTGAATGTCTTCTGTCCATGAATTCCTGTCTTAAAAGATAAAGGTCCAACAATTTTTCCTAGGTCTTTTATAAAATTTCGTGCATAATTTAATATTCTTAGAATTTTTTGTAAATCTTTAGTATTATCTAATTTATCAGGCATGTCAAGGACCTTTTTCGCTATATGGGGTTGTAATTTTATTTTTCCATTTCCAATTTCTACCCCTAAGAATTTTTTAAGATTTTTACATAGCTCCATTTTCTTTTTGCTTATTATAATTCCATTGTCTACAAATAATTTAAACACCGTTTGTAAATGTCCTAAGTGTTCGTTGGTATTATTACTAAATACTAAGATATCGTCTACATATACTAAAATAAAATTTTTATAATCTCGAAATATATTATCCATCTTTCTTTGAAAGATTGGAGGAGCTGTTTTAAACCGAAGGGCATTACTAACCATTCGAAATGGCCCTCTGGGCAAGTAAAAGTTGTCCATTCTATGCTATCTTCATGCATTTTGACTTGCCAGTATCCGGATTTACAATCAAACTTACTAAAGATTCTTCCTTGTATTCGGTTTATTAATTCTGATTTGTCTAGCAATTTATATCCATCTATTCTAGTATTGTCATTAAGTCTTTTATAGTTTATCACGATTCTAGCCTTTTCTCTTAATATTTCATTATGATTTCTTACCATAAATGCGGCTGACCTATGTTTTGAAGTTGATCTTCTTATTACACCTAAATTTAGTAATTCTTTTATCTAGTCTTCAAATTCTTTTAGGTCTTCATTTGTGGATTCTATCGAAGCAGTTTTAACAGTGTATTCTGGGTTAATAGTATCAAGTTTGTAAGTTATATGATTGGCTTCCTAGTGCTTCAGCGATCTTTCTCCAATTATTTCTAACTTATCCAAGATGGAATTTACTTCATCTGTTTTTGTAAATTCTGTTATTACTATGCTTTCTTACATGTATGTCTTTATTTAAGTAAGGCTTTTTGGTTGTCGATTTTCTTAGATAGTATTTCTTTCTAGGTTTATATTCTTGACTATTTTGATACTTCTTTTTGTATTTTCGTTTTGGTGTATCCTGATCATAACTTTGTGTTGTGTATATGTTTTTACAAAAACCTATTTCGTCTGATTTTAACTGCTTTTGTATTTGTATATTAGTACATTTTTCTTGTAATATTTCCATGATATGTTGTATTTTATGTCCTATTGACCATTTAGCATTAGGATTTTGCATTACTCCCTCTCTTTTGTTCCATCTTTCTTCTATTTCTCTTCCTAAGGCTCCAGGGAGTTTGTTAAAAAGTTTGTTTCCCAAGCTTTGATCAAACGCATTACCGCTTATAGCGCAAAAATAAAAACAGTCTTTTAAAAAGTTTTTTATATGGCTCCAATTTGTTATACTAAGTTGTTCTAATTTTATTAAGGCATTCTTTTGTAATTCTACTAATTCGCTATATGGGTCTTCTCCTGTTATTAAGTTGTGTATTTTATTAGTAAAATTATACAGGTTTGGTCCCATATTTACTAGTTCTTGGAATTCTTGAGGGTAAGCTACTTTATATGCCTCTCATACGCCTTTTATTGATTCTCCTAAAAAGGTCTCCATGTATTTATACATGGTTTCTGCATCTGTTTCACTATGATGTACCATATAATCTGCTACTACTATTCCTTTCCATACGTCTATTACTGAGTTCCATAATTGAGGGTCATGATCCGCTATATTTAATATTTTTCCTCTATCTGCTCCGTCTTGAAGTTTGATAGGGGCTTCTATTGACATTCTTATTCCTATAGGTATACCCATTTCTGGTTTTATTGCCGGGTCTTGTCTAAACACACGATGTCGTGGTAAGTTACCTATAGTATATTCTACTGGTGTTTTGGGGTTATTTTTTGGAAGGGACTTGAACTCGAGGAAGCGGTTTCCATAAATTCTTTTAAACTGCGTGTTGTCTCATCATCGCTTTCTCCTTAGGTATCTTCTTCTTATCTATATCCATAATTATCTGTTCTATGTTTGCATTCTTTAAAGTGTTTTTCTATTATAGAAAATTCTATTTTTCCTAATTTACAACCTTTACATTTAAACAAAGTTGTTTTATTTGCTTGATGTATTTCTTTAGCTTTTGCTATTGATAAATCTACTTCATAGTCTTCTTACCTTCCATATTGATGGTTGATTCATTATCTTCCAAATCTTCATCTATTTCTTTTTGATCTGTATATTTATAATCCGTGAATTTGATTGATGTCTCTCCTTTATTATTAGTGTATGTGAGGTGATCATTTGGTCTTAACTTCTTTTTTACAGAATTTTTCTAAATTCCATCCTCTACCTGCGTATTCTTCTGAATTTATTTTTAAAGATTTCATTAATTTGATTCCTTTATTTCCCATTATACCTACCGCATCGTCTATTTTTATTTTAAACCTTGAACTGCTATTGGTGACTAATTTTCCTATGAAGCCAACACAAACTAAAAGATTGTTTCCACAGTTCATTTCTTCGTAACCCTTGGTTTGTATACCTATTTTTATGTATTTTTCAAATTCTTTTGAATTTATCATGAAATCTGGACTACAGTAAAAAATTCCTCCATTATTACTCATGTCGACTTCTGTTAAACCTATTATCGATCTTTTAGATTCTGACCATCTACTATCATATAAAGTAATTAATACTTTAGTACCTAAATTTTTTCTAGTTAAACCTTTAAGTCCGATTACTACTAATCCCATATGCATGAGACTCATTTGTCTTTATTGTATTTCTTGCATAGATTCTTTACTAATTAAATTTATACTTTCACTATCGTTTTCTGATACACTCAACTGTTCTTCTCTATAATGTCTGTATAAATGTATTGTTGATGAAAATAGTCTTGTATTGTATAAAACTTGTGGATTTAATACCTTTAATTTATTTTTCTTGAAAATTTCTATATCTCTATCTGCATCTATTATCTCGTCTAACTGATGACTGCTACTAGGTCTAGATGAGTTCATTATTCGAGTTAGCATGTTGTTTCCTAGTCTATCTTGAGAGAAACTGGCCCTTTGTCTTTCTTGAGAACTTATATTCCTGTTTGAAAAAAGGTTCATGCCTTTTCTTTTAAGTCTATCTTTTTGAGGGGTTATTTCAGTCTTTTTGAGCTGTTCTATTAAAGTTGGTATATCGTTTTCTGGTTTAGCTTCTCTTTTAGGGATTTCAGTTTCTAATAAACTATCTAATTTTTTATTTATTTCAGTTATTTGATCTTCTAGGTTTTTATTTAATTCTAATAAAGCAAAAAATATTAGAGTGTTTTGTTTTACGCTTATTAAGGCTGTTTTTCCTGGTGGGGTATAATTTGATAATCCTTCCGGGTTAGCTTGAAATTATGCTGTTTTTCTAAGAACTTCTTGGTAAAATAGGTTGTTCATGAAAGGGCTAAGTCTTTAAGTTTACTTAGTTCTTTCTTAATTTCTTTTGTTTCTTTATAAAGATTTTCTAGTTGGTTATTTATTATTTCTAGTGGACTGTTATCAATTATTTTATTTGTTGCTACTATTGATTGTACTTTAGAAATTATATCTAGTTGTTGATTTTTCAAAAAATCAAAATTTTGTTCTATTTTTTCTAATGATTTGTTTTATTTATGTTGCAGGTTTTCTATAGTTTCTATTAGCTTTAGAAATTTATCATCTTTAGACTGACTATGTTTTGCTAAATTTATTATTAAATCTATAATAGTATTTAAATGTTGATTATCACTATGTAAGATATGGTCTCCTTATGTAAAGTTACACTTAAGTATTGATCCAAATTTTAGTCTTCGATATTTCTTTTTTGAAACTACTTCTAAATCTAAATATTCTAACCTCTTAATACTTCCTATTCTTGTTTTTATGCTAAATATAGGGTTCTGTTTTTCCAATCTTGATTTTCTATTCTAATTTCTTGCATGTAATGATAGATTCTAGCTCCTATTGTAGATATTTGTAAATCTATTTGTTTTATTTCTTGGTGTATAGACAGTATTTGTGAAGATGTCAATAAATCAGAATATAATCTTAATTGTTCTAGATATAGCTGTCTTTGTCCTATTAAGAAGTCGTATATATCTGAATAATTTTGTCTTATTTTTAATAGATACCAATGATACTCCTAGTCAATTATTATCTGTTTTTCGTATGGCCTAAATATTTTCTTATATATTCTAGATGGCATATATGTTACTACTTGCATAAATAAGTTATCTCAGGATAGTAACGTACGCTCTGACGGAAGCCTAGAAGGATGGAGAGCAGTATTAAAAACAAAAAACAATAAATATGGAGACAAGAAAGATGAAAAAATTTGCGTCTATTATAGTGGAAAGTACAAAGAGAAAGGAAACATGAGTAGCATAGATGCGGAAATTCTAGCAGTCATATATGGATTAAATAGTTTTAAATTATATATTATTAATAAAAAAGAAATTTTGGTAAGAACTGACTACGAGGCTATTGTAAAATTCCACCAGAAAATAGAAGGAAGAAATAGTAGTAAAAGAAGATGGCTAAATTTTCTAGACGCCACATCAATATACAATATATCTTTAGAACATATAAAAGGAAAAGATAATTCCTTAGCAGATCAACTAAGCAGACTTATGAAAACTAATTATTGATTTTCAGAATGAGTACATGCAAGAACAAAGACAAAGCATCCAGTTCCAGTTCAAGTAAGAGTGGACAGAGAGACAAAGACTTATATTTGCAGACTCTATTAAGAAACACTTTATTTCAACTACAGAAAAGATTAGAGGAAGCAAGACTGAATACTACGAGCATGGAAAGACAATACTTTGGGAAACAAAATCTAATTTTCTACCCCCCATCTAATCTAAGTTTCAGGGTAAAACCAGAAACAAAGATAGATAAACCTCAAAGATGCCTGATAGACAACTTGTGGTTAGCGTACAACAAAATTCCTAGAGACAATAGTTATTTCATTTCAGTGGTAAATTCATTAAGCCATTACTTTACAGACAAAAATGAAGATAAAAAATTCAGATTCTACGTAGTAGTTCAAGGAAGATTGCTAGGAGTTTTTCAGACATGGACAGAAGTGATAGACTCAATCAAAGACTTTCATACCCTACTTTTCAAAGGATTCAACGATTTAAATGAAGCACTAGACTATGCTAAAGGGACTCTTGGGCCAAACTATTTCATAAGTTCAGCTTTAAGACAGACTACAAGATCATCTTTCCTACAATACAATATTCAAAGGGATACTGACAAAATAATTTTCTGCAATCATTGTTCTTCAATGACTGAAGGATTCAAAAGACTAAACCAGACCATCGAGAAACTAGAGACTGAAAAGGAAAAAATGACACAACATATCCACTCATTACAAGAAAGAATAAGGTTTTTACTTGGAAATACTAATCAAAACATACCATTACAAATACAAGACTACCCAAAGGGACCAAAGAGTTCTCCATCTCATTTCAAAATGGATAAGAGGGGTGTACATTCCCCAACGAATGTAGAAAGAGTTATTGTATCAGGTAAAGGTACAGCTAGTCCCGTTCAAACGATAGCGGGTAAAGACTCATCAAATCTGTTGGTGGCTGACACTTTGCCAAAAAGTGTAAGGATTCTACCAGAAAGTTTCAATACGGTGGCAGAGACAAGCAAAATGACAAAGGGATTCCTACAAAAAAGAAAAAAAAAATAAAAGAATAGAAAAAATAATAAAAAGTTCCCTTTGCAAGTTACTTAAAGAAAAAAGTAAAGAGGTTATACAAGAAAAAATTATATAAGAAGATCCAAAACCAGAACCAACAAATTCTGATCTTGAAAACACATGGAGTAGAAGTGATGAGAACGATCTATCAATAGACCAATTTACTCAGCACTATGACCCGAATGAAGACGATGATTCAGGAATGAGTTTCGATTCCGAAGCACTACACAACCTGGATACCTAGAGAAATACGTAAGCACTGATGTCAACGAAAGAATATGTAAACAATGACATCATAAGCCACTACTATAAAGAAGACTCCACTACCTATAAAGAAGACTCCACTCCTCAAAAACAGACAAGAAAAATGACAATTATTTTGAAAAAAGTCTTTCAAAACCATGTGATGATGGGGCCTAAAGAGCACCCGGCATTAAAGAGAGATTATTTTCAACATTTGAAATCCGAACTTCGAATCCGAATCTACTCCTATAAATAAGGACCATTTGCAAGAAGAGAAAGACAGAGCGCAGAAGTAAGCAGAGCATACAGAAAAGAAGAAATTTAGTTCTAAAAATTAGTTTGATATTTCCTTTCCCTTTTCAAAAATAAAAGAAGTGTAAGTGTTTGTTTGTTGTGTTTGTGTACAAAGAGTGTGAATGCTTATTTTCTGCAAGTAGCTGCAAGGTCACCCGGGGACTCCCGAAAGGGAAACCTCATTCCAACCATTATCATGTAAGTAGTTATCTGTTTTCTAAATCTTAGTAAGTTTCTCCCTATATAATGTATTATTATGTACTGTTATTATGAATGTATAATATGATGTTTATATTACTATGATGTTAATATGTTCATATACCCTTTAAATTACTCTTAGTAAATAGTTAGTTCTTTACCTTCTTAGTAACCCCGATGGATTAATCTGTAAATACCTAGGGAAGTTGAAAGTCCGCCATGGTTAGGGAATCGAAAGGACTGTGTATCTCAGGGTGTGGTTAAAGAAGTAGGTGCTAAGAACATGGGTTAAAGAAAAGATATGAACAGAGTAAGATAAAGTGAAATGAACTTTTAAAAAAAAAAAATTGGGAGAAATTACTTAGATTTAGTAACAAAAAACAACTAAACTAGATAACGGAACAGAAATAGGGAGTACTGAGTAGGATTTTAACTTAGGATTTATATTATCAATCGAATACACCTTTGCAAGCAGGACACCGAATGCAATTTTTATTGACTCTTTACACTCTACTATGGAATCTGTCGTTAACCATTTTACATATATGAGCCTTTTGTTTTTTCATGTGTTGTCTTCCGTTATTGTTTTGTTCTTTACTATACGATTATTGATGATCAAAGCGTTATGCAAATCATCAAAAATTGACCATCAGTGGTAGAGCCAGAATTTTCAATAAGGGGGTTCAAAATCTATAGAATAGACACATAAAGTAGTCGAAGGGGGTTCGACTTCTACTATATATATATAAAAGTTATTTTAACCACGTATAAATAATATAATTTTCCACCGAAGGAGATTCGGATGAACCCCCTTAGTATAAGGTGGCTCCGCCCCTGTTGACCATGGCTAAAAAAATATTGGAACCGTGCCGAGCACGGGCCATGCCCATCTAGTATAATATAAAAGTCAAAAGAATTTTTGTTAGGCTTAAAAGGTCATCTTTCAGCACTACAAAATGTAGTAATGTGCAGTACTATGTAAACCTTCCCCAAACAGTACTAACAAGATCAAAGCTCTGTCATTTACTTGTATCGGTGCATATTAAGTTATAATATATTATCTTGATTAATAAAAAAACAAAAAAGACTATATAATATAAAATCCCTCAATAACAATACTTCATAGCAGAAACAAGCATTCCTGTCCTCACTTTTTTCTCTCCATTAAGATCAATGGCTGTGGTAAACTCTCTTTCAACACCTTTTCTAGTTACCAAATCATCTTTCACTACAAGGACAACAAGGCTGCCTGTCCACAGGCAAGTGGTGTTTGCAAGTATTCATGACAATATTTCAAACAACATCTAATCATCATCATCGTCATCAACAACAACAACTATTCCGTGTCAGATCAAATCAACTTCGAAAAATGGGCTTAAGGTATTTCGTTGATCTTTTTACCAAAGGTGATGGTGGGATTCGATCCACAAGACTTATGTTTGTTTTGATATTATATCAAATTTTATTAGGCCTAGAGTCTATCTAGACATGTATTAGAATAGGACTTATTCCAATTATTGTGAATTGATGTTGGACCTTCATATTAAATTATCCATACATCAAATGTCCAGTTTTGAGTGTGAAAAAGAAATGAAAGGTTTCTTTATATGGATTTGAGCAATCCTCCGTTCAAAAGCTAAGTTTTGAATTCAGTTAGATGCAAGATCTATTTTTTACCTTAATTATATGAAATCATTTGTTGCTCAAAACATATCAATTGGTAGAGATCATAATAATTATCTTTGTTTATTTATCCTTCTTTCTGCTTAGAACATATTGATTCGATCTAATAAGTAGGAGGACTAATCATCCGATCAATAGATTTTGTTTTAGAATTTTGAAATAATATTTGGAGATCATTTTATGAAGTGATTGTTTATCAAACTGACACGTTATTTTTATTTCATTTTCAAACTTGAAATATGAAATTTGAAGTTCGAAAAACAAAGTTTAGTTTTCACCCGTCCAAACACAAGCTTTCAAATTGCCTTTATCAACTCAATTTCACTTATTGGTACTATTTTTATTTTTATTTTCAAATATCAACCAATTCATTACAAACGTCCTCTTATTTTTCGTAATATATAGGTATTTGAAGATACGTCAACGGGTGTAGTTTGTTATAGAGATGAATATGGATAGATCATATTTAAAGGATATGATGAAGACCCTCGATTTTTGCCACCAACTCCCAAAGTCTCCTTCTAAATCAAGGTATATATATATATAAAAGGCATGACTAACCATTCATAATGTCCATTAGGAGTGCTGAAAGCAGTTAGTTGTATTGAGTTTTCTGCTAATTTTATCTGCCAAAATCCACTTTTGCAGTCAAATTTTAAAAAATATGTTTTTCCTTTTGCAAGGTTAATTAAATTGTTTTTATTTGGGATAAAATATCCATCAAATATGCAATTTTTGTTTAGCTCTTTATAGTTTATTACCATACGAGCCTTTCCTCTCTTGATTTCAGCATGATTTCTTACCATAAATGCTGGGCTGCTATGAGGGCTTTTACTTTGGTAGCAGGAAGCAGAAAATTTTCTAATTCCTCTAACAATAGCTAGCAATTCTTTTTCGTTTGTAGAATACCTTGTTTCTGTATCGTTGAAGGTACCACTTGTGTATCTACATATTTCATTTAAATATGTTTGCAATAATAGTAATATTCTTCGAATTCACAAGTGTATTCTTGAATATAACTCATTTTACAAATCTGTAACTTTTCCAATCGCTCTTTGGCAATAGTCCTTATCTTTTCTCTATTGTCTATTAGGCTTCCTTGTCCACCAAAGAATTCATTAGCTATGAATAATTTTAAGTTTTCAATTCCTTCTTGTAAGGAATTTTTTAGAACCTTCTAAGGTGTCATTTCTTATTATTTTTATTGCATCTTCTGTTAATCCCGAAAATCAGTCATTGACCTTTTCGGTGAAAGTATTTATCATAATGATGTATTTTTCTTCATCTGTGTAGTTTCCTTTTCCCATAAGAAAATAAAGAAGGATATTTTGAGACCATAAGTCCAAACTATCTTCTGAATTTCTCTTACAATCGAGATCTAGGAATTGAGTTCCAATATCTCCTGTAGGGAGTCTATTTGGCATAAATTTAGCTTTGTTGGTATTATGAAATTCTTTTATAAAATCATTATTCTTTTTTGCTTTGTTTGCAAAATTCTTTTCTTCCTTTTCTGGCTCTTGCCATTCCTCTTTAATTGAAGAGGTTTCTCCTTTAAATTTTCCTTAGGGTCCTCTTGTATCCCATTTATTCATAAATACTTTTAGTTCTTCTTCTGAAAGATTTAGATCTTCCATTGCATAGACTAGTTCGTCTAGATCATTCATCTTCTTTCTGTTCAGAATTGTCTGTATTTTTTAATCCATTTTCTGGATCATCTTCTTGTAGATTTTCTTCTTCATTTATTTTTTGTTTTTCTAGAAATTTTTTTATAAATATTTCATCCATACTTCCTTTCTGATAGGTGTTTTTGCTAGCGAATTTTTTAGCTAGTAATTCTTTTATATATTTTTGACTTATTTTTTTGTCAATTTTCTCAGTTTTTTCTATTATACTTGTTATTCTTCCTGGAAATTTTCTTTTATGTTAACTATTTCTAGTTCTATCATTTTTAACCTTATGGTTAATTGTTTATTACTCTCAATGAGATCTTTTAGTAATTCTGTGATTTCTCTTAAGATCATTTTATGTCGTTAATAGATCAAAATTCCAATGGAGGGGCGGGGGGCATAATCGCAGACCAACTGGGTGATCGGGTTCTCAATAAAAATCAACGCACTTAACACGTTACATGCTGAAATATTGGCAATTTACTACGGCATGCAACTAGCAATCTCGTCACATTTATCCAACATCGAGATAGCAACGGACTCAATGGAAGCTTTAAACCAAATAACAAATCTAATTAGCATGTATTTTGAGTTTATCTCTATAATGGGTTGCTAATTGGGTTAATTATTCGTTTAATAACTTAAACTTAATCATACACTCGCACAACTTAAAAGAAAGTTTTGAGTTTTGTCTCACCACACCTAGCATCAAAAAAAAAAACTTTCACGTGTTAGGTTCACGGAAAAAAAAATCTGATCCACACATACGTGAACATATTGTTGATATAATTAAATAAATTAAAATATATCTATTGATCTGATAATTTAATATTTATAAATAAGATGATCATACAATTTTAAATTTGAGTTTCATTTCAAAAGTGGTGAGACCCAAAAAAAAGAAATATGATGTTGAGGGTGGGGTGGGTGATTGGAAGCAAAAACATTAGGTTGAAAGTGAAAAATAAATTGCCAATACACAAATTGTACTTCTTATATACATGTTAACTAGTAAAAAAAAAGGCAAGTCAATATCCCTCATCTTTTTGTCAAAATATACTAGCTATTAGAACAGCGACGACTATCATGAGTCTAAATAGAACTGAATGAATACATAGTATTCAAGTAACAATATCTAATTAGCTTGAACTTGAGGCATATATAGTCACGTCGATTAAGCCCGTTAAGAATGCACAAAGTCTCTTCATTCCACAACAACATCAGCTTTATGAAGCCAATTTCTTTGGAGGAGCTCTACAATCTCTGGATATTGTAGCATGTTAATAGTAAGTATCAAAAATAAAATTAATTAAATGGTTGTATTTATAATGTTATAGGTATATATATGTTCTAATAATTATAATAAATATATATATCTTCTATATATTTTTAATTCACTTATTGAAAATAATAAGGTTTCATATGGATGACTAGCACTTGTATATACTAGCTCCATCTCTTTGATCACTTTATCCATATGAAATAAAGCTTTTTTATGCTTCCAAGCTCTGTTTCTTATTCTATGTAATTGTTGTTGAATAAATTTCATTATGTGTTTACATAGATTTAAAATATGCAAAATATGCCTTTTGGCTTGATATGCAAATAGCATTGATTTTATACGATATCATATTTTGTATTCCCTATAGGTACTCAGTATATTTTATGTAATTAGCATGATATGTTTTGTAAAAGTATACTATATAAACAAAAGTTTGCGTGTATACCTTCCTTTTCTTTAATTGATGAATAGTCCTATCACCACCTCGGCGGCTCTCCTGTCAAGCCATGAACATTTTTCGCCCTAAAAGATCTCAGTCTCCGGCTACTTCGTGTTGTTCCTCCTTAAGGCTGAAGATCGCAACCTCCACTTAGACTACTAATAGATTTTCGAAAAGAGGATATAAAAACCAACTTTTATTTCATAGTATAATTTTTACATACACATACCAACATAAGAACATAAAAATACTTTTCCCTCGCGGGAGAAGCTACTACTCACTCAAACTCATACTCTGAAGTACCTAACATTTTTCTTAAGATGGATTTCTCTCCAAAAAATGTTCTGCCTCTTAGTATGAAGTTCTCTCCTTTTATAGATAGAAGGAGGGACTTATTACAAAGAAAAAGATTTTTAGGGACTTCCCTAAAATATTACATAATGTCTTCCAGTCTGTTAGATTCCTTTGTGATAAGATAATGGACGCCCCGTCCAATGATGTGACTTCTTTTGTCTTTGAGAAAAAGAAAAGGATTCCTTTTCTTTATTGCTTCATGACGTAAGTGCTTACGTCATTTTGTTTCATGACGTAAGTGCTTACGTCATTTCTTTTGTCTTCATTTCCTTGTTACATCAGGTATGATCATGATCTAGCATTTTACATGCTAATTTCCATGTTTCTTCAGTTGCCCCTAGCCTATGAAGCTCTATGTCTAGTATTCTTTCTTTTAGCTCTTGGGATTTAGTTCTTCCTTTGGTAATCAGAACCCAATCATGGTCTTGGTCGATGACTCTGCAATCTTCTTTATAAAATCTTGTAAGAATAGCGTATAAGGCTTTTATTCCTAGCGCTCTTCT
Source organism: Solanum gracilifrons (assembly GCA_029582605.1). Taxonomy (NCBI): domain Eukaryota; kingdom Viridiplantae; phylum Streptophyta; class Magnoliopsida; order Solanales; family Solanaceae; genus Solanum; species Solanum gracilifrons. Next base: position 5,160 of record JAJOOH010002194.1, on the reverse strand, counting down.
GGTTTGGATCCATTTTTTATTAAGGTGGGGAAGTTTTTTATCAACTCATGTGGCCTTAACATTAAATTCCTTGATTTTTTCAACTGAAATGTAGTTGAGTGTAGGATAATATGCTTGCAAATCTTGACATTCCATTGATATGCTAAAGAATCTGCAGTAAACTCCATTGCCTTGCGCAAAATTCTTAATTGCTTCGAACAATTTTGATGGTAATTGAGATAATTCCTTTAGATCTGGTTTTGTATAAACTCGATCTAAATAACCAAATTCGAATAATTGAGCGGTAAAGCTTGGTATCCCATTAAGAAATATTGATATTCTAGGAAATAAACTTGTGGTTCCTAAAACACCGTAGGTTTCTCCGCTCTCTTCTGGGAGATTGTAGATGTACCTAGTAAAAGCCAGATACTCTTCTTCCTTTGGATGTTGTTTTCCAACCTGAAAAGAAGAAAAAAATTTGTTCCGGAAGAACTTTGGTTAGTTTTACTTTCTGGTTTCCTAGATATAATTTTTTCAGCTTTTGCTGAGGATGAGTTTGTTGCTTCATTTGCTCGACCTTTTTCCTCTTCATCTTTCGATGCTGGGATTGACATATTCGTGCTTACCATTGAGATGTTTTTGGCACTAGGTGCTAGTGAGACACCTCCTGCCACTTTGTTGGGATTAATATTCCCTTTCAGATTTGAATTTTGTGATGGACGTGTATCCAGATGTTCACATAAGAATAAAAATTCCCTCATGTTTTCAGCTTGGGTAGTACTACGCTGGTTTAATTCAGATTGTAACATCCGAGATTGTTCAGACAGCTTTGATAGCTCATCTCTGATTTTGAATAGCTTTTGACTTTTATCAATGGATTCATCCACTGTCTTCATTTTTTCATATATCCTGTTCACCAGGATTTTTGTCTGATTGTCCATATTGGACGTTTCTAGAAATGAAATCTGCAAGAAAATTGTCATTTCCTTTAATATATTCTATTGAGAAAGAATAAAAAGATAATAATACTTGCCATCGATGCAATCTCCTGTATTGAGGTTCAGAAGGAAGCTTGTTAAAAATTAGTCCTGACACCTGTGTATTATCAGATCTAATAACAAACTGCTTTGGTAGCAGGAAAGCAGAAAATTTTCTAATTCCACTAACAATAGCTAGCAATTCTTTTTCATTTGTAGAATACCTTGTTTCTGCATCGTTGAAGGTACCACTTGTGTATCTACATATTTCATTTAAATCTGTTTGCAATAATGCTCTCCAATGATAATCTGATGCATCTGTTTGCAAGACCAAATTATCACTTTCTTCAGGCAATCTTAGTTTTGGTAATTTGCCGCATTCCTCTTTTAGGCTTTTTACACACTGTGTGTGTTCTTCTGTCCATCCAAGTCTATTGGATTTTCTTATTAATCTTTGCAGTATATTTCGTTTTTTTGCTAAATCTGAAATAAATTCTCCTGCATAGTTTAAACAACCTAGAAATTTTTGGGTTTCCTGTTTTGTTGTTAATTTGTCAGAAAATTCTATTATTTTCCTCGAGATGTGTGATTGGAGTTCGATTCCATTTTTTGAAATAATCATTCCTAAGAATTCTATTTCATTTTTATTGATGTCAGCTTTTTTCTAACTTAACACAATTCTGTTTTTTAAACAAATTTCTAAAAATTCATTCAAATGTTTTAAATGTTCTTCATATGTTTTAGAACATATTAGAATGTCATTTATATACACTATTAGAAAGTCTTTTTCGGAAAATTTTGTATTCATTTTTCTTTGGAATATTTGTGATGCATTTTTTAGTCCAAAAGGCATGACTAACCATTCATAATGTCCATTAGGAGTGCTGAAAGCAGTTAGTTGTATTGAGTTTTCTGCTAATTTTATCTGCCAAAATCCACTTTTGCAGTCAAATTTTGAAAAATATGTTTTTCCTTTTGCAAGGTTAATTAAATTGTTTTTATTTGGGATAACATATCCATCAAATATGCAATTTTTGTTTAGCTCTTTATAGTTTATTACCATACGAGCCTTTCCTCTCTTGATTTCAGCATGATTTCTTACCATAAATGCTGGGCTGCTATGAAGGCTTTTACTTATTCTTATTAGTTTTAGATTTAGTAATTCTTTAATTTGAATTCTAAATTCAATTTTATCATCTTCATTGTAGAGCATGGGTTTAACTCTGATGATAATACTGGGATCTTTTAGAGTTAGAATTGTCTTTTCATGATTTTTTTCCCCATTTTTCTAATGGATTTTCTCCATAAGATTTTTGTAAAATTTCTTTAATTTTTTCTAAATTGAGACACTTACAAGTGATTTTTCTTAGATTTTCTAAGTATTTTCTTTTGAAGCTTCCATTATCTCTTTCAAGATTATACGGATTTTGTTTTCTCGGGACTTTAATGTAATGTCCACAAGGGGTTTTTAGACTTATCATATATAAAATCTGGTGATAGTCTTGAAACTGTTGTATAAAATCATTTCCTGATAATAAGTCTGTTTACAGTTTATTTGCGTATTAACATACAAAGAAAAGCTAAAAGAATTAATACGCAAATATATTGTATGGATACCAATGCAGCCTCCCAGTGGGGATGTGATAAACCTTATAAGAAAAGAAAACTTAAAAAGAATTTAATAAAAAGAAAGAATTTTTCTAGAAAAGATTATGTACCTAGAAAAAAATATTATAAAAAGAAAAAAGATTTTTCAAAAACTAAGCCTACAGATAAATGCAAGTGTTATAATTGTGGCGAAGAAGGCCATAAAAGTTATGAGTGTAACAAGAAAAGAGTTAAGATTTCAAAAATCGATAGAGAAGATATTGATTCTGATCTAGAATCAATAAAATCAATTAATAGTGAAGAATTCTTTGAAGAAATCTATGAAGAATGTTCTAGTTCAGAAGACTCTGACTAAATGAATAAAGATATTCAAAAAAGAGAAGATTCAGTTCAAATTCTAGAAACTGAAGAAGACCACAGAGGATATGCATTAAAAGCAACCTTTGATGGAGAAACATTCAGAAAAATCCAAAGATTAAAATTAAATCTTAAAGTAGAAGATAATCTACTAAGCAGAATGCAAAGAATGTTTGCAAGAGAAAAAATTTCTTACCATGAATATCAAGAAGTAGAAAAGGTAATAGAAATTACCCAAACAACAGTAAAACATAAACTTAACCTATTAACAAAGCCTATGATAGATCGAATTATCAGGAAAATTTCGGAAAGAAAAAGAAAGAAAATGAATTACGTGCATTTAGGAGGAATCCAAATATTAGTCAAATCGACTTTCAAAGAAGGAATCAACTGTCCGATAGTAATAAATCTATCAGACGAAAGATTCATCAATGCAAGAGAAGGAAATCTTGGTATAATAGAAGGAAACCTAGCCTATACAAAACTCCTTTTTACATATTACCCAAAATATTGTATATCACTAAAAGATGTTGATTTTAATGACGCATTAAGTTTACATTTTCAAATCAAAAGAAATGATCTATTTAAACCTGGAAATCATATAATGAGTACATATTACCAAGCATTATACACTGTTACAAATTCAAACTATGGTAAAATATACAAAAATGAAGGAATGATTGAAATAGATCATGAATGTTCAGGAATTGCAAGAATAGTTGAAGCAGAAATTCAACAAACCCAAATTCCAGATGAATATGAAATTCGATTTGGAAAAACACAAGAAATAGGAGAGACTAGTAATCCTAGACTTTCGATAGAATATGGAAGGAATTCAATTAAAAAAGCATATCCAATAGATATCCTCAAAAAATTGAAACTCCAAACATAACAAAAGTAAAAGGAAGAATCTTCAATGGAAATATCAAGAAATCCTGATACAAACAGGAGCAACTGCTAATCATGTAAAAGGTATCCTCATAGAAGGAATAACCATTTATGAAGGAGAACATTATACATATAAAACCTTTGAAGGAAAGAACTTTAGTTGTAAAAATATGGTAGATTTACCTATACAACTAGATAATATAAGAATAACAGTTCCTTGTTATATTACCAATCACGATGGAGATCAAGAATTAATTTTAGGAAATTTATTCTTAAATAAACTTGAAGATTACAGTATTGGGAAAAAAGGAATAGAAATGCTATACAAAGGCGAAACATGTTTTATACCAAAAATATAATGCCAAGAGAAACACATTTTAAAGTATCGGTTTTCATAGAAATAACATTCTATGATACAAAACTAACAACCTGCTGTCAATTAGACAACAGATCAGAAAGAAGTTTGGCAAAATCTTTTTTAATAAAAGATTGGGACATAAATAAAAGTAACATCTCAATGATTGGAATCACAGCAGATAAAGAAAAACTTTGTAAATCCAAAGAGAAGGTAGAAATAATCTTAGGATAAAAAATTGTTTCTATAAATAAAATATTTGCTTATGATAAACTGGAAATTAGGAAATGATTTTATACAACAGTTTCAAGACTATCATCAGACTTTATATATGATAAGTCTAAAAACCCCTTGTGAACATTACATTAAAGTCCCGAGAAAACAAAATTTGTATAATCTTGAAAGAGATAATGGAAGCTTCAAAAGAAAATACTTAGAAAATCTAAAAAAAATCACTTGTAAGTGTCTCAATTTAGAAAGGATTAAAGAAATTTTATAAAAATCTTATGGAGAAAATCCATTAGAAAAATGGGAAAAAAATCATGAAAAGGCAATTCTAACTCTAAAAGATCCCAGTATTATCATCAGAATTAAACCCATGCTCTACAATGAAGATGATAAAATTGAATTTAGAATTCAAATTAAAGAATTACTAAATCTAAAACTAATAAGAATAAGTAAAAGCCCTCATAGCAGCCCAGCATTTATGGTAAGAAATCATGCTGAAATCAAGAGAGGAAAGGCTTGTATGGTAATAAACTATAAAGAGCTAAACAAAAATTGCATATTTGATGGATATTTTATCCCAAATAAAAACAATTTAATTAACCTTGCAAAAGGAAAAACATATTTTTCAAAATTTGAATGCAAAAGTGGATTTTGGCAGATAAAATTAGCAGAAAACTCAATACAACTAACTGCTTTCAGCACTCCTAATGGACATTATGAATGGTTAGTCATGTCTTTTGGACTAAAAAATGCACCACAAATATTCCA